>VXBO01006269.1:141-17387 GCA_013400135.1 Rhinoptilus africanus | reverse complement strand
GGTCATGTTGCCTAACATAATAGAGCCTACAGCTGTATGACTGCAGTTTTGATATGATTCCAACACACATCAAAATTTGTTACGTCAAAGTTGTTAAAAGAGAAGAATGTTGGGAAGGAAGCATAATTACTGCCTTTCTGCAGAACGTGTTAGCTTGCATATGATCATTAGCTGTAAATAAAAAAAACAGGTTTTGATAGATTTTGTCAAGAAAAGACTAAATTTCATTTGGGCTTTTACTGTCTTGTATACATGACGGTCTTGACAACTGTGTACCAATCGTTACATTCTTGTAACAATCAGATAAGAGACTGATTAATTGAAGACATAATAAATTTAGGGTATAATAATGTTGCTTGTCAAGGTGTTGCTAACTAAATAAGACTTGGCTTGCAATTTATCTGGTATATTTATATTAAATTGGAATTACACTTTAAGAGATTTATGTAATTGACTTTCTTTGCATTTTTTTCTTAAAAATAGATTAACTTTTAAATTGTGTGTTATTTGCTGTAAATAGCAATGATTAGTTTGGTTCAGGCGTAGCATGAGGGAAGCAACAAACTGGAACGAGAACCCTGTCAGATGAGCAGCACCATCATCCTTTACGGTTTACGCTGGCAGTTAAATTAAAAGTTTTTCTGTTCCCAGTAGAGAGTTCCTCTTCTCTGGGTTTCCAGTAGAGAGTTGGTGTGTTCTTAGCGATGTACGTTTAAGCTTGCCATTATCAGCAGTTTACTGAAGCAGCTGTACGACACACAGTGTTCTTCTGCATAAGCATTTTGCAGGGAAGGTTACAGAGGCATCCAGAGCCACTCATGAGGAAGCTAACCTTAGGCTAAAGTAAAAGAAGGGCAAAAGTGGTTTTTTGTTGATGATGCACTAACCCATTGGGTTTAGAACTGTGCCTTCTGGTTGACTCCTTGCTTTATCTGAAGCCCAAAAGATGAAACTCACTGACCAAACATAATGGTAATCTAGCAGTGAGAAAGATGAATAAAATACGCAGGGTTTTTATACTTGAGCACTTCTGTTATCCTTGTTGGAGTTTTAGCTAAGGAGCTTTGCACAATTTGAACAGACGTCAGTGTTGGAAGAAAGTACAGGGAATTAGCACAGCGGATGTGTTTTTTTGGAAAGGAGTCAACTTCTGTTGCAGGTGTAAGTTTTGAAAAATATAAACAAGAAGCAGACTCCATGTAACTGTACCATCAATTAAGTTGGTTTAATAGCATTTCAACTTGTTGTTAATAAAGCAAACATTTACTAATCTTATCTCTTGTAAGCAGGAAGGAAGTTAAAGTGCACAGTAATGCACATTGCTGTCAGGAAAAGTGGTTTATAATATCATATGATATAATTTGCAGTGAAGCAAAGCCAGCAAATGGCTATGTGGGAGCGCTCTTTATCCTCTTGATTTAACTTCTTCCCCTCCCTTCCCTGTTGGTAGCTTTGTTGTTGTTCATTTCCCTAGTTTCGTGCATCCTTAGCATTTCCTGCTCTAATCTGCCTGGATATCAGCAGCCTGGCTATGCACAGATCATACCACTGGAGAAGGGGTGAGATGAGGGATAAATGGTGTGAAATCTCATTCCATCAGGGTTTTTTTTTGCCTTCTCCCTGGATCTGAACTACTTTGAGCAGCAATCAGTGTGATCGTTTAATTGTACTCAAAGGAATGCTCTGGTATCATCAAGACTGACAAATGATGGTCAGAGGAGTGAGGGCACTTGCTGAAAAATCTAATTTGTCTGTCATTTTTAAAAAGGTGAATATTACTGATTAATAATGAAACAAGCATTTATTTTCCTGTCTCACATGGCTGATTTTTTCCCCTTTTGCCCTCGAACCTTCTTGTACCATTCTCAGCACTACCTAAGGAGAGGAAGGCTCTGCTTGGCTTTTGAGAAGCCTAAATCTTGACTGAGAGTAGCTTCTGAAGACCGTGTTAGGCTTCCTAAATAAGCAGACTTCCTGGAGCTGTTCCATGCTTGGCACTTCACAAGTCAGCCTGCTGATACTTAAATATACCTAACTTTGGGCTTCTGGTAAAAATACTAGCCAAGAGTGTGCAGGGGGAGTTTGGAGTGCTGGAGTCGCAGTTGCTGCAGCGTCCCCACTGCTGTTGTGTGGAAGAGAATGAATTGCTGATTAATTCTATAGTTTTGCATGCAATACTGATTTCTGAAAACACTCCCCACCTCCTTTGTCTGGAAACGATCCCATAGTCTGCTGACATTTGAGAGAATATACAGCTTATCTGTTGTGAAGTCCACTGAAAAATAATTTACTATTCACATGTTAAATATAGGGGCAGTTGGTCTTTTTATACTACTGCAATAATTCTGTGAGGAAAATTTCAATGATGAAAATGAAAAAAAGTTAAAATAGTCATAATTTACTGCTTTAGTCTGCAGGGCAGCTGTTTTCTGCCTCTATCTGTATTCTAATAAGTCTTTTAAATGAAGAGATTTATGAGATTATTTTAATTTTGATGTCTTTTTAATGCTTCATGCATTTTAAATACAACCTTTTAATAGTTTTTGAGATTGAAGAATTTAATTTTATTTTATACTGCAGAAATAAATGTATTCTCAGGAGACTGCACCATTATTACAGCTTTTTTTTTTTTTTTTTTAAATCCAACATATCTGGCATATACAACTATAGTACCAACTAGCAATGCTACACTTAGCATCAAATGCAAGGCATCGTTAGAGTCTGAGAGACAATCTGGCTAATAAGGATACTTAAAAGAAAAACCAACAAAACTCTGCTTGCTGTGGGCAATAGCCTTCTGTTGACAGAGTTGCACAGAAAGCTCGTGCCATAGAGGTAAGATTTGGAATATTCTGAATGCAGCAGAAGTAGGTGTGGTCCTGCTGTGTGAGGTACCTCAGCATCCCTTCTGTCTGCCGCAGTTGAGGGCAAGCCCGGGAGCATCCTGCGTGGGTCTGTGAGGGAGCAGCCCCAGCCAGATGCCTGGTGTCCTCTCTCAGGTGTTCCGCTATCCAGAAGTCTGAGTCTTTCCTCACTCCTACAGAATTCTTCTCTGCAAAATCGTGGTGCCTTGTGCTTTGGCTTTGGTTGCAAGTTGTTAATAGCAGGCGTGTATTTTATGCAAGAGCAGAAGTAAAGGGACAAAAGGCTTTAATGAAGTAGAAGGAGTGGCAGACTCTCACCCCATTTTAGCCATCTGAAAATGAAGTATTTAGCTAGTCCAGATCTTGGGCAGTGGGCCTTGCTTGGAAGGGCATGGCACATGTTGTAAGTGTGTCTGGGAAATGTAAAGCAGATGAAGACTGTCAGCAAAAGGAGAGCAGCAGGTGATGCAGAGGCTGGCAGGGCACACCTTCTCAGTGGAAGGTCTGTGCTGGTGACTAGCTGGTCTTCCTCTGTGCTGGTAACAGTGCTGGCAGGAGCTGCTCTCTGCAGCTGGAATCTATTCCAGTAGTCCTGAGCATAGAGGGCTTGGCATGTCTCATTACTACCTCTTAAAAACCAGCTTCCTAACAATGTTTGAGAAGTGGCCTGTGCTCTTTCATCAGTTCTGTTTGCTGTATGGGACTTTGCTTAGCTCTGTGCTGGTCCCATGCTTAGCTAACTTTTTTGCAGGTACCTGGGAAATACGTGACTGTAGCACTTGGAGCCACTATTGGTGTAGTGACTCATGTGAATGCCCTCAAGTCAGCCACAAGAACTGCTCTCTTGTCCTCTGGAAATACTTTGGTTGAGATTCATCAAGGTCCAAGCAGTTGGGCACATGTGGGAAGAACCCGAAGTATTTTGAGAGAACATCTTCCAAATTGTACTCTCTACTTTACCTTTCAGCAAAGCTTGAAATGGTCTTAAAAAAGTGATTGGGACATTCCCAAACAGTGTGAGAATCTCATCAGTTCTTAAAATGTTGAGGCCACACTTGGAGTACTGTGTCCAGGTCTGGGCTTTACAGTAGAAGAAAAACATATATGTAATGAAGAGAGTCCAGTGAAGGGCAGCAATGATGATGGAGGGACTGGAGCATCTAGCCTATGAGGAATGGCTGAGAGAGCTGGGACTGTAGGGTGTAAACAGGATGAAACCAGACTCTCTTCAGTGGTACCCAGTGCCAGGACAAGAGGCAAGAGATACTGAGAAACTGAAGCACAGGAGGTTCCCTCTGAGCATCAGGAAACACTTTTTCACTGTGAGGGTGACCAAGCACTGGCACGAGTTGCCCAGGGAGGTTGTGGAGTTTCTCTCCATGGAGAGGTTCAAAAGCCACCTTGATGTGGTCCTGGGCAACTGGCTCTAAGTGACCCTGCTTGGGCAGGGGGATTGGACCACATGACCCCCCGAGCTTCCTCCCACGTCAACCATTCTGTGATTTTTTTTTTTATTCTTAAGTTCGATTTGCATAAGACAGATGTTTCACAGAGGGAGTTAAAGAGAAAATATTAATTGAATGAATTATATGGACTTTAATGAATTAAAATATTTTGGTAGGAAACTCAAAGCACTAGGAATGGAATGTAAAGTCAAGAAGAAGGAGTGAGCAAAGCAAATAAGATGTTGTTCAAGGAGAGAACTGAATAAGAACTTAGGAGATCCATTGGGATTTAATAAATAAAGCAACTCCATCAAGTTCTGAACTGCAAATGTTATAAACTCTAAGAGGAAGAGAGGAAAGGCCATATAGTCTTCCAAAGGGCACCCACATCTGGCCACTGTTGGAAATAAGATTAGGTAGACACTTGCCCTGAAGTAATAGAGTGGTCTTCTGTGCCATTCTTATGAGTTGTCTCGTCGCTGTAAGACAGCTATTAGGTTGTTAAGTCAATACTGTGCAAGGTTAGAAGAGCAAAGATCAGCAATGGGAACTCATATTTGGATGAGTAAAATCTGACAGAAAGATGTATTTATTCTGTGGTCACGTTACAGAAATGGAAATTTCTGCATGACTAGGTGCTAACAGCACCTGGGTGTCTGTCTTCGCTTGTGTCTGCCCTGTGACAACCATTTGCTGGGATCAACAAGTACACAAATAATTTATATGTTTTTATCATGAAATACAACTGCAAAGTCCCTCAGTCAACTGAATGTCCCTGTTTTGGTGCTAATTCCTCTGTTGTGGTGTTCCAGGCTTCCGAGATTTCTATAAGGTTAAAATATAAGGCCTAGAAAAAGTAATCTGGTAATTATCGGAGACAGAAAAAAAAAAAAGGAAGCGAGTAAAATCAGGCGAGAGCCAGTATCTATCTTTCCAGCTGGTTCTACTTGTTTTGAGCATTTCTGCCTTGATCTGCCTCGTGTTAGTCAGGCTAAAGCAACAATATTTGCTGTGCATGCATCTGAGATTTCAACTACCACACTTTAGGTTTGTAATTAAGAAATTAATTAAAATACTGTACAGCTTACTGCACAGCCTATCAAGAGAAGGGCAGTTTACAAGATTTTCCACGTGTGTGCTATAAATTCAGTGCTGCAGATATACAGAATCATATTCACACTGACATTAAAAGTTATCCTCCTCCTGCAGAGGAGTATCACGAAAAATTATTGTGAAGGACTGGTTATAAAGTAATTGTCTCAGCAGAAACCTATCCAGTGAGAATGAAAATTTTACCACTGAAAGACTAATATGGAATCTGAAGTGGTGAGAGGAGGAAAGAGATGCAAAAAACCCCAAACCAAACAAAACCCCCTCCAAACTACTGAATTTGCCTATAGCTTTCTGAGGTTACTGATGAGCTTCTGTCAACCTTCTGTTGATGCCTGTTTGAGAGCAATATGCCAGAATTCGAAAGTACAAGTCTAAAATTTATAACTCACTTCTGCACCGTTACCAGATCCGGGGCCTAGAATTCGGGCTTTGGTCTGTGTGATGTAATTCCAGCAATTTCACTGACCACAGAATTGAGATTAATTTAGCTGAAGACACTAAAAAAGATAACTTTTTAAAACAGATTCTAGGCTAAGACTGATTTAACTTTCAGTAAAATTGTGGGTTTCCTACTTTTATGTTACCAGGCAAATAAAGGAGAAATACTTGAGGCAATACTGCTCATTAAAAAAGTGCCTCATAATGTTTAAGGTGAATTTGTGGAAAATGGTGATGTAAAACTCTTCAATTCCCATATTTCCAGTGAAGAAGGTGAAAAAAAAAAAACAAAACAAAATAACCAACCCAAAGAGAAAAAAGGATGAAAAAGGGGATTTGTATAATGAAACTAGTACATAATGGTAATAGCAAAACATTTATCTCAGTTACTCTGTTAATGTAAGGTATTACATGAGACGTGTTGCCAGAAGTGATGCCGCAAAGGCAAAATAAGGTAGTACTGGTAGGAAGATTCAAAACCACAAAGTGTGGCAGACAAAATCAAACTTTTCTCTCCTGTATCTTCTTGTTATCAACAGGAATTGAGTTAAATTTTGCAGCGTAGCAAATTATTGATCTCTCTTTCAAGGAAGTTTTGTCAAAGTGTTGAAGCTTTTGCAGATTTCTGAAGAAATGCTAGGTAGTCGGCTTGAATTGGGATAATGACTGCTTCAAATACAAGATGGCCCCTGCCTTCCCGCTCTCTCTCAGTAGCCGTATGTTAAGTTGGACAATGCCAGTCAGTACAGACTGTCCTGGAGGAAGCTGACAGATTGTTATAAGACAGGGCATTGGTGTTAAGCTGAAATCTGCCACCTGTGTGCACAATCAATTAATGAACCAAGTTAAGAATATGTTTTGTGAATTACAGCAAGGTACCACAAGGCAGATTTTTACCTCTTGAATTGACACGGTGTTGCAACCAAAAAGCCCTTGCTGACTCCCTGAGATGCCCTCTAGGCTGGGAATTGTGCTCCTGTTGATGCTGTTGGATAAAATACCCTAAAACGGTGATGTAGATTGCAACACCTGGGTGGGGGATTCTCTACCAGCCAGCATGTGTAAACTGGTCTGTCTTTGCTGAAGTGACGTTGATATACAACTTGCATAAGAGGGGAGTTGAGACTTCCTTCTGTGAGAATGTTCCAGTGGATCCTAGAGCGCAGCCAGAGGCCAGAATTGGTTGTGTTATTTGATTGATCTTTATTTCTACTTGAATATTGAACTGTTACTGTTCCAGAGCCTATATACTCAATATTACAGCTCCCTTCCATGCACCACTGTGGTTTTTGTTAATGCTAAAGGATACATGGAAAGGAAAGAAACAATAAAATGTGAGATAGGATGCATTAGCTTATACTGCACAGAGAGTTAGGAGGAAATAGGAATTGTGTGGCACATCCCATTTTTGGGTCCAGAACTAAGGCTCCTTCTTTCATGGGAGCAGGCATAGAAGGAGAGGTGGCTCATGGGCAGAATATTTTTCCTTAAATACTAGGAGATGCAAACTGCATCAGCACCTGCGTTGTCCCTTAAAACCTGAGGAGAAGTAAGGAGGAAGGAGATTATAGCTCACACTGCTTCTGATGCGTGGTTCCTATTGGGACAATGCCTTGGTTACTGAAGACTGCATATAATTTGTCATTATCTTAATGTCTGAAATGAATAAGGCAGCAAATGGTAGAGCACTGTGTGTCGTCTGCAACTTGCAAAGCCTTAAGTAGCTCAACATCTGCCTGCTTCAAGAGGATGTCTTTTCTCCTCTCTCACACTATCAGTTTGGATCACTAGATCTCTGCTTGCCGCGAAGGGAGAAAAGGTCAAAATTGACAAAGTGGCCTCTTCAAGAGTCTCTTTATTTTATTTTATTTTTGCCTTCCATGAGGCCTTTTACTAGCTCAGGTGGTTGCTCATTAAGTGGCAAAAGAGACAATGTTATCAGGGCCCCTTCACTGTGTATCTCCTACTATGAATACAATTCAGAAACTCCCCTTTGGGTTTGATAAACTTCTTTTTGGAGCTTCTAGGAGGCTAAAATACTCCCAAGCAAATTAAATTCCATCCTAGATAATGAAATATAAATGAACACGTTGAGCATCAGAAACTTGATAGCTATTTGTGAAACAGTTGAGGAGCCTTTGTTAAGCACTACTCTCTCCACTACATTACAAGACTTATTTATTTCACGTGCATTTAATAATGCAGTAAAGATGATGCCTGAAACACTGAAGTACAATGAGGAATTACTAGTTTTCTGCAAGCAAGGTAAAGGCGCTGTGTATGATTGCCCCAGAGGATATGCAAGATACAGAAAATGAAATGAAATAAATAAAAGGTGGCAGATGACTGGTTTCTGGATATTGCTAGGTGAATTTATTAATTGCTAATAGAGCACAAAGCCATGAATTACTTGGTCATTGCCATTGTTTCAATTTTATGACTTTCCTCTTAAATACAGATTCGTTAGGAAGAAATCAAATGTCACTGGGCAGTGAATTATACAGAAACAAATTTATGCTTATGAATGGTGATTTCCCATAATAACTTATGACTTCAAAAGGACACCATCAAGGTATTTTTCATAGTTTCAGCTTGACTTTTCTTTGCTGTTGTCTGTGATAACCCCTTGCTCTCTGGACGAGGAGGGCTGTCATATACATTTCTTCTTTTTGTTTGTTCATGTGTGAAAGAAATTTAGTCACTGTAGGTTTTCATACCATGTATTTGAAAGTTTTTATTTTAGTAAAATAATTTGCTTTAAAGTATATATTCTAGAACTACCTACATGCGGAACCAGCTATACCTACCTTCTGGTCACCTTAAGGTTGTACTATCTTTGAGAAGGGTTTACCTTGGAGACCTCAGTGTATCTGCTGGTCTTAGGCACCATCCTGCTATAACCATGGAGCTGACTAGATCATGCCTGGCCTGTTAAAATGAGTTTCACACTGATGGGCTTTGTAGACTGGTTCTTGTGCTTGTGGGTTCTTACCTCGTATTCTAGGTTGATCACTGAAACGTAGCTTATAATGGTTTAAAACTTAAACTAATTAAGAAAATCAATCCCCAAGAACTGCCACGTATGTGAAAATACCTTCAGCCCCTTTGGTTTCATGTGGAAGGTCACTCCTGCTTTACTATGCTGAGAGTAAAATAAAACTCAGAATCTAAAATAAATTCTCTAGATTAATCTTGACGGATTTTTTGAACAATAAATGGATAATTGTGTCTCTGTGGGGCCAAGTGTGGTAAAACTGAGAACTAGGTACACCTTCAAAATTGAATGTTAATATTTGGTTTTTAGTAAAAATGTATGCAGAAAACAGTATTGTAGATCTTGGTGTGGTGCTGTGTATGTTTCTAAAATGGGTTTTCGTTTGAGCCTGATACTGTGCTGATCGCTTAACATGCAATGTCATTAAATGCAAGATTTTTCTTTTGATTTAATTTTTCATGCTATGTCCAAGAGCTTAAAATGTAGAGCATTTTTAAATGTAATAAAAAAGGAATTTATACCTTATTCTTTCTGTATCTGTTTAGTTTGTTATGGGGCGTGATCCCATTTCTAAAACACTGCTGTTTACACTATTTAGATGTTTGTAGACATTTTAACACCATTCATAGTGCCTACTTTAGCCCTTGCCTACCTGAACTACATGTAACCAACTCTTGTATTTTCTCTTTATGTTTCATATCATAATGCCAATATAAGGGTGGAGTGTGTGCCTTCCTATACTGTCCCAGTCGGGTCGGGAGAACTGTCTGCCCCGCCATCAGTCTGTTATCTTCTTGCAGCAAACAGTATCTTCCAGATCCTGGCCTCCTTTGTGCCCGGCTGTACGCGGGGAGCCCCAGGGAGTCCCGCTGAACTGATGAGCTGTGAGATGGTGCCAAGATGCCCAGCGCGACTCTGGAAACAGACGGATATTAAAAGCCAAATTTGTAATGGCGCCAGGCACCTACGACTGCTTGTAGGCTCCTCAGGAATTGAGAGGAAGGGCTTATGGATCCTACGGTACCTCAATAGATAGTGCCCATCTGTAAAGCGCTGTCTCCACATCTTTCATGGCCCAAATCAGAGGCAGGTATGTGACAGAGGCAGGGTGCGCCTCTCCCCAGTGTCTGTGCCAAACTGGAGTGTTATGGGATGCAGCTCCTGAGGTAGAACTCATGTGTCGTTATAACTTGTGTATTTGAATGAATGAATATATAGCCTCAATTGGAGGGTCCCAGTTCTGTGGGGAACATGAACAGTTTGGAGCTTATTAGGACTGAACTTTGGGAAATATGACTTGTAATCAAATTTTTATATGAGGGAGACATAAAACACCAGGTGGGGTCCGTTACATTAGGGGTTTTGCAAATGTCTAACAAGGCTGTCTGCTTTGCTTATCCCACTCTTTCCTTTCCTTAGATCTTTTTGAGTGGGCTGAATTACAGCATTACTTGGATTGCCATCGTGGTCAAGGCAAGCTGCTGTTCAGCAGCTGTTTATGGCATTTCTCCAGGCTAATTTTGGGATGGAGAAATTTCTTTTTCAGCAGTCGGTTCTTTTTCCATGATCAGTGGAAAAGCTGCTGAGAAGAGAGCCAGTAGGTATGGAGAGTAGGCAGTAGCACCATCCATACAGAAGAGCACAGGGGTAAAATAGTAACATGCAGCTCTCAGAGAAGACATGTGAATAAAGGTTTGCAGGAATGACATTATAGAAAGATATGCCTTTCAAGATTAGTTTAGTGCTAATACCTTTTTTTTTTATGTAGCAGTATTTTATTTTTTTTTTCTCTTAAGCAAATTGCATCTGAAATGCCATGCAAACAGATCGTTACGGTGCAGTAACTCGCTGTGGAAAGGTGCGGTGTAATTACTGCCAGGAGTGCCTTCACAGGCTGTGTTGTGTGTGTTAGAAATAGTCTGCTGGTCTCTCCATTGCACACCACCCGAGTTTATATGGACACCTGATCTATCCCTGCGCTGTGGGAATCTGCTGTATACAATCCACTGGGTGCTTTGAAAACATGTTTAATCTTGAGGGGGGTTTTTTTGGTTTGAAGAAGGTGGATGTGTTCTGAAGGTTTTGCTATTTGAAGCTTTGTTTTATGAAAAAATAATGTTTAGCCAAGTTAGTTTTTAAAACCACTATGTTAGTCATCCCGGTGATTACATAAGGAACCCTGTAGGAGCATTTCATGTACGATCAGCCCTCGGGGCTGGAATAACAATGAGGGCGAAGTACTAAAAACTGTGTACTCACAAAGACAAACACGGCCGGATTGTTACATAGAGAGATCGTCTCAGTATTTGCTGTTGAATATATCTTTACATTAATTCATCTCATTTCTGAGACAACACACTGGAAGAAAACATAATTTGAATTAATTATTTGCGCATATGGCATATGCCTGATGTCAGCTAATGCTGCATTAAGGATAGACATGCTGGGCACACATTAAATAATAGAGTAAATATTTGTATTGTTTATGATGAACTAGTTCCTTCTGCAGATCTTCTTTCTTCGTGCCTCAGTAAACATTCCCATTGGGCTTATTTACTGTGATTCATATAGTGCAATATGTTAAGTGTTATAAAAAGCGTGTGTTTAAATCTAGATTCTACTGCAAGGCCTCACTCTGTTTTCAGAGCAATTGATGGTTTAGTAACACTTTAAAATAACACTGAAATCATTGTGGCACCTTATTATTATATGGAATGTTTTGTTAGCATTAATCACAAAGGTTCATTTTGTGTCAGAAATGCTTCTATAGAAGTTCCATTGTAATCTAACTGTAATGAAACATACATTTATCTCAATGTGTTTTGAAATATTTATGTCAAGTTATTATTTTAGGAAAGAGAATTAGATGCCCTGAAGTTGAGCAGCAATTGAAGAAAGGAGGATTGCAAAATAAAAGACCCAAAACCTGAACACCCCCACCCCCACCTCAGCCTAAGATGAAGGACCCTCCATAAGAAATTTAGGCACAAACTCTTACCTTAGTGAACATAAAAATGTATAAAACCAAATTCTCTGTTTTTCGAGGATGGGAGAAAACATGAGTAGAAGAAATCTAGACAATTAAATTTGGTGAGAAGTCTTAGGTTGAGTTCTATGTTTCCTATTGCTGTTGAGTTCTTAAGGAGGTCTAATACCAGGATGGAGAGGCTTGAACCATATATGGTGGCATGTGTTTTTCACACTTTGTCCGTCTCAGCTGCAAAGGATTATTCCAAGGTGTGATTTTGGTGAACCTTCCAGCGTTGGCAAGCCTGACACCATTGTCAAGGGCATCCTTGGGTGGATGGTCCTGCATATGTTGTGGCTGATCTGCATATGCTTGTGAAGTCTGATGTGATGGACTTAGAAGATGCTCAGGTTGACTCGCTGCACATCTGAAACAGGTCTGATTTGTTGTGCTGTAGATGTAGAGTTGCTCTGTACAGGGTCAGCAGCTGTTTGTTGAGGATTTCCCAAGCTACCAAACATCCAGAAATCTGGTGAATGGCCAAAACTGAAAGGAGGCAAGTTATTACTGAAGGGGAGTGTCTTTTCCTCACATTGGTAACCCAGGTAGGTGTGCTGAGGGGAGTCGATTGGTAAGGATGGTGCACACTTGCTGATCTTGACCTACTAAGTGTTCTTCCTCAGCTCAGTAAATGCAGAGGGCCAGTGTGCCAACCTCTGTTCTCCTTACTGAGAATGGTTCATGGGAAAAGGAGTAATCCAGGAGAGGCCTTTAGTTTTTAGGGAAAGAGGGGTCTTTGGCTACAAGATAAACCGGTGGATGTGTTCATGCCTCTTGCCCTCCTAAGGATCTTGATCTTGCGTGTGTGAATGTGTGAACATGGGTATAATCATGCCGACATTACTCCCTCTTACTTTTGCGTGTGTATTTTCCAATGTGTAGTACTTTGCCATTTTCTGATAAACGTATTTCACCTAACAGAATGTGTCTAGATACTGAAACAAAATACAAAAATGTCTTCCCAGTTTCTGGATGATTATTGAAACAGAACAGAAATAAATCCATTAGTATAATTCACATATTAAGAAAAGAATAGACATTATGAAAAGATTTTAAGATAGGAGCAGTGCTATGATAAGCCTGACTGCAGACTCTGCAGTCCAGCCTTGTAAGTCATTTTTAGAAGCAGTATAACCATTGAGAAAATGCATGATAGAGCTGACATCCTAAAATGCATAGATGAATGCAGGCTTTTCCATTATTGGGTCTCCCTTTTTCTAAGCTGATACTCGTGGTATATTACCATCATCTGTATTGCCACGTGTGTCTGAGATCTCCTACATTCTGGAAGACCAGTGTAGCTATTAGATTTCCAGGTAATACAGATAACAAGAGAGGTGTAGGGAAAAGTTAGCGATGTTTACTGCTAATTTGGATATGCTACAGTGAGAAAGAATTCTGTATTCAAGAGACAAACTACAGTGGCCAAGATGGACTGTTAATCGTTACACCTTCCCAAGAGGTTTCGAGTCCGTGTTCAAGACCCACAGCACACATTTGGCAGGGCAGGCATAGTTCTAAACCACCTCTGCACTCTCTGAATTTTGGAAGAAATGATCAGTGTTGCAGTATGAAGCTGTCTCCAGAAAACTGTGTGATGGTTCTTCTGAACCTGCTACTTCTGAAGGAGGAGAAATAGGAAAAGTCATGCCCTCGTACCAAGGCATGAGGGTAGGAGGATCTAGGTGTGGGAGAGAACGACTGGGTGCCAGAGGCTGATCCAGGTTGAGGAAAAGTGAAGAACTGTGACAGATACGCCACTCTCTCTATATCTGTACTTGATCTGTGGTGAGGATGATGATTTTCCAGTTTCTTGGTATTTATCCATGGCTGGCACAAGCTTGACAATTGTATTGTCTTCCATAATTTATCCTTTATCTTCAAAGTACGATGTGTATTTCCCCCCCCCCGCCCCGGGTTTTGCTCAGAACCTTACTAAAAATCATCAAGGAATTTTGGAAATATGTGTCCTTCCTTTTAAGAATGCATAAAAAAATTGGGATGGGGTGTCCAAGTGAAATGCTGATGGGCAGTTTTGTACCTGGAGACATGAAATGTAGGGCAGTGCGTGTGACTGCCCTGACGAGGCACCGATGTGGAGAGCCCCTGATTTCTGTTCTGCTTCGCAGCCAGCTGGGCACTGCATCTCCCCATGCCCGCTTACTTATCCTGCTCACCAACCGCCTGCGGTGCGTGGCCTGCAGAACGGGCACCTCGTCAGTTTGTAAAGGAATTGTGAGTTTGTTATTTAGGGGAAAATGGGGCTTAAAATAAAAAAGATCGATTTTTTTTTTTTTTCAAGTGTCATTTGGGACTGGCTTATAATAAGATCCTGCTGCATTAGACAGTCTTTGCTTCGATTCTTGGCAGCACTAGTTGGATTAGGAGTGTCTAGCATGCAACTGAAATCCGGAGATTGTGTGCCAGGTATTAAATAGTGGCATAAACCTAGTGAAAAGTGGGAAGGCTCTTTCTAATAAATGGCTTGTTATTTTCTTCAAAATGCAGGAATACATTTTGTTGATTGAGGTCTGGATGTATTTATGCATTTTCAGTTGAGATGAAATGATTTTGTAAAATAATTCTCTTAACGCGTCAGAAATATAGGCAATCAATTTGTACTAAAATATCACAAGTTAAGGCTCTTCTTAATGTTATAAATTACTTATCCTTGGAATATTTTCAACTGGTTCTTGAATTACAAAAAAATTCCTTATGGGTTATTCTTGATTGGTATGTCTTTATTGGTTAGTCTTTGTTGGGATGTACAACTCCCAAAACGTATATACTGGGGGCTGTGATACAGTATGTGCTGTTACTCATTTTCATCTAGGTTGTCATGGATTAATAAGATTTAGTAATTTTTCTCCCTGCTGCAATTCTGAGCTTTCTTCATGTGCACATCTGAAGTGTTGCACCCGGGTTTGCGTACTGACCAGCGGCTACGTGCAGCAGCAGAAAGGGTGATGCACAGCAAAGGTGTTTATACGCCAGTTTTGTGACCCAGCTGGTGACTGATTTGGCCTCTAGGATAAATTTGAGAGATCGCAGGCTGTCTTCAATTCATTCCTGCTCTAATAGCCTCATACGGGCGCTTTCTGCCCACCCGTGTTTACTGGAGAGTGGCACACCGTGGCTGTTCCTGCTGTTCACCCGAGATGCAGGTGAAGGGCTGCACCGGTCTCCTGTCAACGCGCTGCAGGCTTCTGAACCAAGCAAGGGGGCTGGGAAACGTAATAGTAGGCTTGCCAGGGAGCCTGATGGGTTTTAAGACAACCAAAAGTGTCCATATGAAAGCCAACCATTGGGGGAAAAAAATATTTGGAGCTGTTTTTAAGAACTGAGAACAAGGCAGTGAATGTATCACAGTAAAAAAAGAGTAGAAGGAGGAGGTTCTGGGCTTCTTTCCTGTGGAACAAATGTCTGTTTGATGACCACGGAGCGCTTTGCATGAAGCAGTCACATGCAGGAGCACTTCAGGATGATTTCCGAATTTTGGAAGAAAAGGAGAAATGCAATCTTGTTGAAGTTTAGCAATTACGTACCATAGTTAATTAATCATATAATTAAGCAAAATGAGACCATATTTCTTGAAATGTGTCAGATAATTATGATACATTTTGGTAATTACGTGTAATAAAATTAATTAAACATATAATTCAAAGAATCAGGAAAATTATTACTTGAAATGATTTATCCCATCCGTAGGTCAGAAAGATCTGTTTTATTTTTCTTGTGCTTAGTCATAACCTTATAATCCGGTCTTTTCTGTTTTTGAAGACATTGCAGGTTTCTAGTATTAGCTTTTTGCCTTAATATTAGTTCTTGGTCAGAATTTTTCTTGGGCTTCTTTAATCTTTATAATAGTATTGGTCACCCAGTATGAAAATCCTTGGGTCTCTTGTTAGATCATTACTCAGAAAATAGATGTGACTGTTATATTGTGCTGGTTCTTGCTTCATTGCTGTGAAGTTGTGCAGAGTATTTGTAAAAGAAGACAAAGGAAAAGGAAACAAGAGGGAAACAAATATCACCCAAGCGTAAGCCAGCGTGCTCAGAGCTCGGAGGTGTTTTAATATGTTTTATTGGCGTTTGCCTGAAGCATCAGGCACACAAATACTCTCCCCTGGTATGGAGGGCTAAACTGACCTCCCTTTCAAGTTGCAACATTTTTTATAGTTAGTTCTCATTTTCATTACTGCTGGGAGGAAATTCTGCTGCCACTGCAGATGAGCTACTCTAAGAAGGGGAAGCAGTGTAAGAAAACCCTATAAAATCATGCTTGTGATATTAATTTTCTCACCTCAGGCTTAATAATCATTTTATGGTCATTTTTGAGAAGTTTTCTAGCCATAATGTTTTATCTATCTTTATGGCCCCTTACGCTGTATTTAATCAGTGTAATTATAGAAGGATAATTAAATATAATGCTACTTAGTTCTTAAGATTTTAGCGCTATTACTATTACTAAAAAAACTCCTTATAAATCTTGATGTCTACACAAAGCAAAATATTAGTGCAGTGTATTTGATACGCGATTAAAAAGAAAATGGTTGTGCATTTTTGTTGGTGCGGCAGCACACAATCTAATTCATTATTTCATTGGTGGTTGATGAGACTTTTTAGCAGCATGAAATCAACTGAAATGAGAGACTCATTCTTTTGAGGATGTCTGTTTTTTAAGAGTCAGCACAGGTCCCGATTTAGGAAACTACTTAGGCATATGATTAAATCCAACTTTAGTAAGTAGGATTCTTGAGTGCTTGTGTTTGTTACATGTTAACATGGCCAAATGGACTGGCTTGGCTGGCTTTGTTTTCGTGTATCTTGTCATGTCTTTTGGAAAGCAAGCCTTGGATCTGGTGCCACTTGAGGTCTTCAAGTCAGTGGAAATTTACTGGGCGTATTTCCTTCTGCAATTATATTGTTTGATAAAAAGATGTTGTATAAAGGGTTCCGTAAAAAGCAATAAGTCACGTAAAAAGCCACGCACCGTCTTCTGCAGTTGGAAAAGGCCCATCTTACAGCTTGCTGTGCAACGGGTTTGATTGTTTCTTTCACACTAAGTCGGGACACTTCTACGCTGGAGCACAGAAGGGGCCACAAAGATGATCAGAGGGATGGAACAGTGAGGACAGGCTGAGAGAGTTGGGATTGTTCAGCCTGGAGAAGAGAAGGCTCCGGGGACACCTTGGTGTGTGGCCTTTCAGTGCTTAAAGGAGGCTTACAAGAAAGATGGGGACAAACTTCTTAACAGGGCCTGTTGTGATAGGACAAGGGGGAATGGTTTTAAACTAGAAGAGGGTAGATTTAGAGCAGATAAAGGGAAAAAATACTTAATGCTGAGGGTGGTGAAACACTGG
>VXBO01006268.1:206015-223428 GCA_013400135.1 Rhinoptilus africanus | reverse complement strand
AGGAAGGAAGGAAGGAAGGAAGGAAGGAAGGAAGGAAGGAAGGAAGGAAGTTCTTTTGCTGAAACATTTCTTTAAAGAGGTTTAGGCAACATCTAAACTTAATTCGGAAACTTTCCCAAGTTCAGAATGGAATTTCAAAAGACAGACAAAATCCTGCTCCACTACTGTAAAAGGATTTAAGGGCATGCATTTGGTGTATGTCAGAAATTAAACTGAATTCCCCTAAACCAGAAGACTGAACTAAATTTACTATCTTCTAAGTAAATAACCACATCATGTGTTCAGATAAATGAAGATACATCAAATTCTTTTACAAATAACGGTTTCCCAGTTAACCTTATGCCTTTTCTATTGGAAATATAAAATAACTGATAATTCTTATATACCACTTAGTATAGCATAGGCCCCTAAAAGCACAGTTTGATAATTGGATATCCACTTTGGGGAGAAGTATTATTTCATATTTAATTTACAGTAGGTATTTTTACATCTATANNGTAGGTATTTTTACATCTATATAATATATTTATCACTTTTTTTTTCTTCTTTGTTTAAAGTTATGACATTATCTTAAATCAAACAAAATTAAAAAAAAGAACTAAAATAGAAATCTTGGACATAAACTGTATAGTATTAAGGTGAAAAAAAATCATTGCAATTTTCAGAATATATTGCATATACAGTAAGAAAGAAAAAGATTTCTAAATGTGGTCAACTGTCTCGAGCTTATGGCAGAATTTTACCTTATGCTGCGATGTCCAGATCAAACAGAAAGACCTTAAATGTGTGTAACCAATCAATACAATTAACAGGATCTTAGATCAAGTACTAAAATACAATTCTCTTTGATGACAGTAATGTAATATTTGCATATGTGGCAGTACAGTACAGGGTATCAGAGTGATCAATTCTGTGTGGTGGATTCTGAAGCCGTGTGACTAGTTATTTTCGTTGTAGCCTTATGTAGCCCTACTTCAAAGACAGCTCTGCCTGTGCTATCAGTTTTGAGAAGCTTCATGTTATTACTGTTGCACAATTCTTTCATCACCAATTAATCATTAATATGTGCAGCCCTGAGTCCTCAAGTATTATCTCGTTACTGTATTTTTCAAAGCATCTGCTACCGTGCACTGTCAGTGGTTACCAATAGGAAAGACCCCTGGAGCAAACTAAAAGTTAGTAATGAATTCTATATAAATAAGGGGGCTGTTATCAATTTTATACTACAATAACTCTCAATATACACTATTTCACAAATCTTTAGTAACTTCAGTGTTGTGTGTTAACCCGGGCAGGAATCTAAGCCACACACAACCAGTCATTCATTCCCCCCAAAGTGGGATGGGTAAGAGACTCAGAGGATGAAAGTGAGAAAATCATAGGTTAAGATAAAAGTCCATCTTATTTTGAATGAACATTAGGTTTTGATGAACATTAGGTTCATCTAATTTTTCTGCTTCAGAAGAGATCCTGGAATTAAACTAATATGCACACAGTACAGGTGACTGGTATAAACCAGGACTTCTAGAGAAACAAACAGCAAACACTATAGGTGCCTTTCCTGCCAGTTTTGTCTGTGCCTTAACCAGCCAGGCTGTTGCTGCTGCTACCAACAGAGAATGTAACTTGTACTAATGGGTGATGCTACACTAGAAAAGCAGTTTCTGTCTCCACTTACAGATAATGTAGGAGAAAGGAATCAACATTTTAGATGTTTCACCATCTTGTCCTACATAAAATCCTTTTTTCATGAAGGAGTATCTCTAATCCATTTTTCTTGATGAATACTAATTTTATAAGATGATGAACTGACAACCAAAAAGTAAAAAGACAATACTTTAGTTGGAAAATAGAGGCAAAATAGTTTTATATTCCAGAAATACAATTTTGCCATTTGTTCTTCATTTTTTTTCTTTAAATATGATTCTGTATTTGTATTTTTTAGTTAGAAACTAGTTCCCTGGCACAAGCTAGCTAGTTGACAGGACAAACAGCTACTCTAGTATGAGGTATCACTACATTCAGTTATTAAGATCTGCCAGTGGATAAACAGAAGCAAGAATCATTTATAAACAGACCCTTCAGCTTCCTAGGAAGAGCACTACATCATTCATACTGAAATAACTAAATGCTATTTTACAAAAGATGTAAGGATGATGGATTACTTCATTTCAAGGCCTTACTGACTAAAATTAAAAATGAAAGAGAAGAACCTAGTGGAGATGCTTCCCAAAAGTAGTTATAAGTAGAAATTGGCAAATGAGAACTACTTCAAATTTACTTGCAGCATTCAATTGCTAATAGAACTTCCTGATCATGTGTCAACTATTTAAAGCAAAGTGAGTTTAAGAACCTGGGCTTTAGTTTTCATGTTCAGATTTTTTCCCACTCCTACGTAAATGTTACAGGAAAAGATCTTAACCATCACATTCTTCTATCAAGGATTAAGTATCTTGCACTTTCTGAAGGCCAGGAGACTGGAGAACTCTCAGAGGCTCAATTCCTTCAGTGTCATAAACAATACAAATTCTTTTATACCGCTCGTAAGCTTAAAAACCTATACAGTTTCAAACCAGTTTCAGTTTAATCTGAAAGTGAATTTCCCACTGAGACTCTGAAGTTGATCTAAGAAGCTAACAGGCTCCAATATTTTTGACCAATTTTATACAATGTAGAAATCTAAAACTGACTTTAAAAATGAAGGTCTTTGTCCCTCTGTGAACAGTAGATATGAAGGCAGGCAAGAACCCTCAGCAGTTTAAGACAGGTTGTCAATTCTATGCTTATGTAAAAGTCAGTTCAAAATCACTCACAGCTCAATGTCTAGATTTTTTTCAAGTCCCAGGTTAATGAACTTTGTCTTGCGTTGTTAACATGAAGCCAGGGTGTTACTTTAAACTAACTAACTAACTAACTAACTAACTAACTAACTAACTAACTAACTAACTAACTAACTAATCAAACTGTTGTTAAAGGTCAAGGTAAGGTAGGTAAACCTATTGCTGCTTTTTCTGCATAAATGTAAATTCTGTCCAGGGAGGATTAAGCTTCCAAGTTGTTATTACAAGCGCATAGCTATGCAGAATTTTTTTGTGGATTCACCAGGTTGCATAAACAATGAAGTATTCTACCTTAAGACCAGATCTATTTAATTCTATTCTTTTCTATCAGTGAAAAAACTCATGACATTAGAGATCTAAGAGTTTGTATGAGGCATGGGATCTGTCTAACTTAGGCTTCCAATTTTCACTTTTTGTACTTTTTCTAAAATAATAACTTAAATTGCTTTTATAGTCAATGTGTTAAATACCCACTTACTGACAAGAAGAACCTCACTCAAGGCAATTGAAAACACAGAATGTCCCAGTCTCATGGAAGTTCCAGAAAAGTGGCTACTTCTTGACACTGATTTTTGAGTGAATTTAAGCATTTAAGAAGAACTAATTTAATAGCAAAATTAGAATTAGCAAAACAAAAGCAGAGGAAGACTTTATATGGAAATTTCATTCTCAGCCAGTATGAGCTTGCTATACATCACAATTTGAGGAAGTTCTTTGTATAGTAGAATGCCAAATATAAAAATTGCAAATAAAATGCATCTTCAGACTATATTTTCAGTATTTTATAGCCGATTTTGCAAATACATTTCCAAAATGATCTAAATGTCGTGTCCACTGCTACAAGTAGCTTAACCAAACTTAAAGTAAAAAGAACCCATGAAGTACAGCAGTGAATATATGTTTAATGTGCTAAGCAAATAATACACCACTGATTACTTTGAATAAGCAAAATCAGATATTTCTGAAGATTAATGAAAGAAGCAGGCAAATAGGACCCAATCATCATGAAAAACAGGAAAACTCCAATCTATAATAAGTCTGAAGATAAAGGAAAGGAGGCTTCTTTAATTTTTTTCTTTCCAAATTCAGTATATGATCAAGCATTTTTTAGAAGTATAGCTGATTCGGGAACAGTGTTTCAATAGAATATATGTATCCCTCAACACCCAAACATTCCTCGGAAGCATTTTGGCTCTGTAGAATTTGGGTTTAAACAACCAGTTTGAAAAAACAGCTTTTAGTTTAGATCATATACCTCAACTTAGTTTCCAGACGTGTATTCACAGTAATTCTAAATGTCTCAAAAGATTTTTAAACTCTGGAGAGTTTTTAAAAAACAAACAAAAGACTAAAAAAACCCCTTAGAACTTGGTGTTTCTTTCCCTCACCCTAAATACCCACATTTGTTATAGAAAATGCACTTGAACTCACAGGATTATAACTCACACCGTTGTATTTTTGTACTGTATATGCAGTATTTAGTGTGTAAATTATTATTAATCTTTTATTTTGTTAGAAGTATTTTTTTTTTGAGATAAAGAGGTAGACAAATTCAAAATCATATAATAAGCATGTACCTAAGGATTCTTCCTGCATACTTTGGCTTTAAACATCAAAGATACTGAGTTCTCGTAGTTCATGTGTTAGTGTCCAACACTGTCTGACCACAGTCTTTAGATAAACAATAAGAAAGTTTAATCTTTAATCCCAAATTTACTTTTTTTTTTTTTAAGATTTTTGATGTTACATAAGATTTTGAAGTATCAGAGTAATGCAGCAATGTAATGCAATCACAATACAAGCACAATGCAGCATTCAGCTGAATCCAACATACAGCTGTATCACAACATAAACGTGATTCCCATCAGCAGTTTCTATATGGTCACCATCAAACTATTGTGTGTCCTCTGTTGCAAAAAAGAAATACATGGGCTGAAGGCAACTCAAGATCAGTTCTCTTTTGAAAGATAATATTGTTTGGTGTTTTTTTTTAATTTTTATACTTTATTTTAGGCTGATCCACGTGTATACTTGCCCCTTGCTTGTCTGGCAGCTCAGGAAGATGTGTATGTTGTTCAATTTATTCAGGGAAAACAACAACCAGTTGTTCCACTCAACTGATACAGTCAGGTGATCTGCTCAACTGATGCAGCTCTTTGTCTAAAAGAAAGACCACTTTGTAGTCCCTTTTGGTTGAGGTAAGTTCAGCTTTCTTTGCAACAGTCCATCCCTCCCTATGCTATTTCCTGAGCTCCTTCAGGGTGGCCCTGCTCGGGCAGGGGGGTTGGACTAGATGATCTCCAGAGGTCCCTTCCAACCCTATGATTCTATGATTCTATGATTGTCATTACCCATCTTCTCTGAGCCTTCTTCCATTATAGGGGTTTGTTGATTTGTCACAGGATGTCAATGCAATATTTCAATTTTGTGAACTAAATTTCTCTACATTAAATCCTTCATCCAATATTCTGTGTATTCAGAATTTATAAAAAGTCCTAAGCTCAGAAAACTCTGTTTTGTGTAGCTGTAAAACTTAAACATTTGTCCAAGGTCTGAATCTAGCCATCCTTATCCAGGTTGAGAAAACTATTTTTCTGTCAGATCAAGAAATCTGAGCAAAACACTGACTCTGAGGAACATGGCTATGTCATTCAGTTATATGAAGAAAGGATGTTCCTTAACTGACATAGCTATAGAACAACACTATTAAAGGCACTTTTAAGTTTCTGTCTCATAGTTTTATTGGTGTAGCTTGCTTAGTTAAGAATAACAATAAATGATATCCTATACTACTTTTTTTTTTTTAATCAGATATTTCCCATTTTTCACTACGTTAAAAGCAATTTGCTAATGTTTTTGTAGTTCTTTCAGTAATGAAGTAAGTTCATAGACAAAGTGGTTTCATGAACTACAGGAGGAATTAACAATATTTTCTTCGTGGTGAAAGGTCCTTTAACTTTACCTTCATATACTTGTGAGTTTCTGTGATAGTAATTCACATTGAATGTTTTCTGTAAAATATGTTTATCCCCCTCTCTGTACTTCAGCCCCATGGTTTTCTATAAGATTGTCCAGCGTCACTTGAAAAAAAGGAGGAAATGGTTTCTTTATTATGCGATGTTTTCAAAAAGAAAAAAAAAAGGGTTTTAATCAACTGTCAATTCGTATGTTAAAGGATGAAAATCTTTTATGTTAATCACTTAGTCTGGTGATCACTTAGTCTGGTGAGAAGGGTAGGAAAAAAACCCACCCAACCTTGAATAATAATTGTATGAGCAGTCAAAGCTTCAAAAAGAAAATTTCACAGAAGTGCTTTACAGCATGTTTCTCTGGTTTTGAAATTTAGCTAAACACTGACTTCTCAGTTGACTTTTTGATGTTTGAAAGAGACAGTCTTATTAATGATGAAAGAAAAAACTGAACAAAAATAGTGAGAAACAGACAAACTTTCTAAACAAGAGTTCACTGCTATACCAAAATTGTTTATATAAATAAGTCATCAAGGTTCATTGTAGTTTTTTAATCAAATATAAATAAAATTTATGGTGTCAAAATACTCATAAATAATTTCATTCATAAATATTACCACTTATGAAACAGTGAGATTAATGATTTAATTGGAGGCAGTCTGTTCTAGGAAATCTCTGCAAGCCTGAAGTGGGTACTGATTGTGGTATATTGTTATAGATATGAGCAAGTTTTGGTTTCAAAGCATATTTATCTCAAAATGGAATGTATTGAAAATTGTTGTTAAAATAAACAGTTTTAAAATGGTAGCTGACATCACTTTTTACTGTAGAATTTTCTACTTTTTCTTGATGAACAAAGGGTGGATTTTACTCTTTGTGTTTGTGCCTCACTGTCCTCTTGTGAACTGCCCTAGACCTAAGGCATTAAGACTCTTAAACTAATATAATAAAAGTTATATTTCACCTAGGTGTATTTCCATATAAACACTCCTTCATTAGTCTAAATCTTAGCTGAGACCTGGTGAGAAAACTCTAAAGCTATATACCCTCTTCAATATATTCACAGGTCTTGTTTACTTTAATCTGAATCATAGAATATTCAAATGAAGGACTAGGCATATGAATAAGATTTCAGATTTTTCTATTTGATTTCCACTCTGGTAATTAAACATGCTTTACAGTCCTTCAGGTTAATGACATGATTCATATCTTACATTCTCATAAAATAAACAGCTGAAGGATTTTTTCCCAAAATGCTTCTCTCTATATATAAATAACTCACCCACAAATAAGGAAAATAACATTCCCCAAAGAAAAAGTAAATTCAAAGCAAAGCATGAGGTTAATAGTCAGACTCCATATGTAATTTTAACTGCAATAACTTCAGCTGCAAGTATAATAGTATTTGAAATTAAAACATGGCAGAAACCCATCCAGCTGCGTTCTATGTACCTGTTTGCCAGAGGCAAGTATATTCTTGGCAGTTGCTCATGCAAGTTTACTCTGAATCAGATGATCAACATATGTGGGCCTCACAGCAACAGCTTTTGTGCTGCTAATCCAAATGTGGAAGATTTACCTTCCTAAAACAGAAGAGCAAAAAATGACTCTTCACATATGAGACGGGACAGATTGTCAGGATATTTACAATAATTTTTGCAGGAACTAGAGACTATTATTTCTCTTTTAAAGTTTAGCTTTGAGGGGTTCAAATTGCTAGATAATATCCTGACTTCCTAATCCCTGAGAAACATCAGTGACCTTCAAGAAACAGACTTTTTTAGTGTACATATATATGAAAATGTATGCATGGAGATATAGAGTGACAGTCAATATGCATAGAAGTGATATTGCTTGGAATTTTACTGGACTTTTTATTTTCATTTATTTTAACTGAAGGCTTTTACTTGAATTCTATATGAGATACATATTTTTGTAGAACTCTGAATAATTTTATCTGGATTTCAGCCAAAATACCCCCAAATGAACACATATGCACATGGCAAGCAAATACACAAACACTGGTCTCTATATGAAATGATCTAGCTCAAAGTTAACCTAATCATACATGAAAAATATTCATTTCCCAAATTGAGATAATTTGTACAAAATATACTTGAGTTCACATGAAATTTGGAGTCTCCCTCCTTAGAGATATTCAGAAACCATCCAGACACAGTTTAGCTATAAAGATATTCTTGAAAAAATAAAAACATGTTTTGAGATTTCAGTGGTTCTGTAGTGAGTGGTTCTGTTAATGTAATGAGTTCCTGATTAGATTATTTTACTTACACCTTATCTTTGTGTCTTAACTAATTAGAAATGGTACTTTGCAGAATACTTTATAAATACATGCTAGAGCTATTGATACAATAAGGTACCTATTTATTTATTTATGTGTTATGCTAAGCATTTTCCAAAATCACACCTAAAAAAGATCTAATACACAGATTAGAATAATTTAGTAAAAGGTGGGGCTTTTTCATTCTGAAAGTACCGATTTCTGGCAATGTGATCTCTCATTCACATATAACTTTCCATTTGGCACTTTTCTTTTTAAGCTGATGATTGATTAATCCAGGTTTTCAAAGATATTTTTAGGGTACTATCACAGTTTGTAGTTATTTCTGATGAGTATTTAAGTGATACTAGAGAGACTTTTTAGTACAGATTCCTCTTAAGATTCCTGATACTTCTTATTATAGGATTTCATTTTCAGCTGCTGATAACTGAACTAACTTTCCTGGCCCTCTCCCCCACCATAAAGCATCCTGATAAAATTTTAGTCAGAACGGTCCAGACACATTTTTTTTTCCTAATACATACATATAAATTAAATTGTAGAAAACAAAGGCATATTGTTTCGAATCTCTTATTTTATAAAACTTACAACCATGACTTGAAATTTTTCAGAATTACTTGTTAATGAGGAGTTGTTATTTACAGTTCCTGTGAAAGTTATCCTGATTAAGTTGACATATCCTTGGCTATTAATTAGGCAGTGTGGTCTAACCTCTCAGAACTTCTACAGACAAGGTGGACTGTCAATGCATCTTCCTACTGGGTAACCCGGCAGATTCCCTTCTACAGTTGTAGTGGCCCAGGATGGATTTTCATTGAAGCTGTTCTTTCTGTCTATTGAAAGCTGCTGCATCATGAGCTACAGGGATTGATGAAAGGCTTTCTGATGAGATAAAAGGCTCTTCTGTCTCTAGTAGGGCTCATAGACTACATGGGGTGGAAGCAGCCATTTAGAAGTTTGGAACAGTAAGAAAAAGAGAGGAATAAGGATTCCAGAAAACAAAAGGTTTGGAGAAGCAAAGGAAAACCAAAACCAAAGCCAAATAAAGAAAAACCACACTTGGTGAGGGTAGGATATAAGGTGTAAGTGTGTGTGTGTGCGTAGGCCAACAGAAAATAGAGTTCAGATGGTCAAAATTATGATCTTGGACCTCAGTGAAACAGAAGGTTGTTGAAATCACAACACATACTAGTCTGATGACTAGGAGAACAAACTAGATCCTAATCTATGGTAGAATTGTACTGAAATTGGTACTTTCTGGTTTCTCAGATCTGAGAAGCATCATCAAATTGAGGAATACTGAGGAGAATTATTAATGAAAAGACTAAAACAGCTAGGGGGTATCTTTGGTTGGACACTGCTAAAGTTATCACAAAGTCACCTTTAGTCAGAGCAGCAGCACCTAAACTAAAATTGTCAGGAAGTGCTAGCAGCATTTTCAAAGTCTGTTAAAAACAGTCAAATGACACTTCCTAAAGCTTTGAACGTGAAATCAAAGTGTTTCACTAATAACTTATTTATGTTATAAAACATGCTAATTCAGGAACTTCGAGGAACATGTAAAGTCATGTATCAGTGGCTTCCTCACTGGGAAAAAAAAAAAAAAAAAAAAGAAAGAATAAAATAATGAACCATAAATGAAATGTATTACATTTCAAGTTTATCAGATGAGACATTATTTTTCTAATACACGTGTGTAAATTAAATTTCAACTGAAGTAGAAATTTCTACTGATGATTTAAAGCTACCTATAAAAGAACCAGCAAAATACTTGTATTTTCTTTGTGTATTTCTCTGGAATTCTATAAGATAATGTAGAGCATAGGTCCATAAGTTATTTTCTTAGTGTACTTCAAATTCAGATTTGGGGCAAGTTCTTTGATTTTGTGATAACCAATGTTAAGAAACAGAATCAGTACAAGTGCTATGACCCTGGACTCTTTACTTTGTGTCTGAGAAATAGAATGAGAGAAACTGACTGATCAACGAAATCAATAACTGCACTGAGATAATGGAGACTCAGGCCTGACATGTTCTAGTTATAAAAAAGAGAGAAGAAACACGGTTAGTTAGACATTTCCACTGCTACAGATTTCCAAGGGTTATTGGCTTAAATGAATTCGGTATCTGAAGAGTGCAATGTCTGAAATCAGTGAAACAGAGAAGAAATATATAGAAACTCATCAGATGTGTATCACACACAAACATATACATGCATATATAATGAAAAAGTGAGAAACCATGTCTCTAATATTTATATATCTGTGTCAGCTGATGTTATTGAGAACAATGCTTTTTCACTACTTCTTAGTGGCAGTCACAGAAAGCTTGAAAGATGTTAGGCTTGATAGGAGCTGAATTTTAATAACTGCATTGATATTCTGATGAAACAGTGTATTTATATTTGTAAAAGTGCATTAGAAACTGATTAAGGAAAGTTTAGAGACCACTGCAGGAACATCAACATTTTAATTACATATGTAAGGATAGTGAATTCTTGTAATTGTTATGGTAGTCATGCTATTTTAATCGTTAAGTATATTGTTGAAATGCATTTGCTAAAGTAGGTGGAAACAGTGTAAAGTAAAATAGCTTTCCAGACCATTGTTACCAAGTTTTACTTGATCTAAAATATTCAGAGCACTTAACATTTATATGACTCTTTCATTATTTACTATTGCTTGCCTCATTATACTGTAAAATTGCACTGAGCTTTGGATTAAAATACAACTGCAGGTGTCCTCCCACATATCCTGAAGGTTTCTGAGAAGATAACAGATTTTTTAAAGATAATTTTTATAAGTAGTTAAAAGGTAGGTAGCTAACGGGATGAAGCATGGATGATTTCATCAAGTATAAGTTTTCTGTCTGCAACTTGCAAAGTTTACTACTCACAAACAGTATGTGGGTATTTAAAAGGTGTGCTTGGCAAGTTAAGATATTGAAAAATTAATTATATGTATTTGTAAATAATTTTGTCTGTAATGTTTTTGCTTTATGTGCCTGATAAAAATATAGTACTGATGTAGTGCTGCCCTTTGGGAATAGTCAAGCACTTTGTATCAACTGATTTGGTGAATTCCATAAGACGAAAATAGGTGACATTGACAAGTGCCTTTTATTTCTTTGACATTGGGCTAATGTTTTCCTCACAGTATTAGCTAACAGCATTTTCACATCTGTCATAAAAAAGGCAAATGGATTCTGAAATTAGGTATTATACCCTCATTCTATTTCCCAGGGCATGTACCATACCCGCAGTTTTCTGCTAAAATACCTTTTATTTACTGCAGCATTATGCAGGACCAGTTTCTGACTCCAGATGCATTTTAATAACCACTAAGATACTTAATGCATGAAAACTTGCCTAAAAAACTGTATCTAAAACTAAATAGGATACTATAATAAATATTTCCTATAATGGAAACCTTTTCCATATGATACTGTAATAAAGGAACGGTAGAATATCAACAAGCTAGGAATACATAAGAACTTCAACATATATATATTTTTTTTTTGTTTTTTAATCAATGCTAAAATAAGTAACTGGAAGATAAGTCACTGGAATCTTTCTTTTTACTAGAACTAAGCTTTGTACTATTAAGTCTAGCCTTAAAACAAAAACCAACAGAAGAGACATGAGTAATTTATTTAAAGATGTAAAGAGTTATCTTCCCAAAACAGCAAATGCAATACCTCTTACGTAACCTCTGCAGAGTGATTATTCAGCAGAACATGGTTCAAAAGCATAAGAAAGATTTTGGCAGCCTTCATACTCTTTCTGTTCACAAGTGTGATGACAAAAAAAAAAAAAACAGAAATAGAACAAGAAAAAAGACTCATATGTTCTCTTTTGGCATTTTAGTATTACAAATAATTTTGTTTCTTGTCACTACCCATAATGTTGCACCTTTGAACTATAATAGTAAAAATTGGCGCACGTTGGGCGCCACAAGGACTGTCGTGGTTTGGCCTCAGACGGCAACAAAGAACCACGTGTTGCTCGCCCCGGCGCTTCCCAGAATGGGAAGCACAAGGAAAGGGCAGAACTCATGGGTTGAGACAATGGCAGTTTAATAGAACAGCAAAGGTAACACAAAAGCAACAACAATAACAGGGACAGAGGGATATACAAACGCGGTTAGGGAACCACCGCTCAAAGACTGGACCCGGGACTCCACCTCCCGCTCCAAGCAGCGACTTCCTGCCCCCTCCCGGCAGCTCAGGGAGGGTGTGGCTCCCATGGGATGGAATACTGATACCCCCAGGCCGGGGGAGAGCTAACTCTGTCCCCACCAGAACCAGGACAGATATCCAGCCTCTAAATTCAGGTTTTCCTAATTTATCCCAAACTGATGAAATCAAGTTTAAGAACTGCTTCTGAAAACTGCAAATGTCACCAACAAGCAACATGACAGATATTTAAACAGAATTTGTAACAAGTCAAGAAATAACTCAAAACTATTTCAAATAGTTGAAAGTTTATCAGTCTTTTGGCTTATGTAATATCAGATAAAGACATTCGTTTGCATACTTAAATTTGCATCAAATTTGTCATAACTCTTCAGTAAGAAAATCAAAGTTTATTATTTTTGATTAAAACTTACACAGTGATAGATATGTACTGATAAGTTTTTCATAAATCTGAAATAAAATCAATTCCTGCATTTTTCAAGATTGATTCCCATTTGAGACATTACAGCCTGATTGAGCAGTATATTCACTAATTACTGAACTTTGACAGAACTATATAGGTTTTGACATGTTTAGAGTTAAACTGTGTCTTTTTAAACAATTTTTTTCTTTTATTCAAAAAAGGAATATATATGTCAATCTCTTTCCTGGTTGTTGAGGGGTTTTTTTTCTTCTTTCTTTCTTTCTTCCCTCACTGCCTTTCATAGTGAGTTTACTTAACTTCTGTCCAATGGAAGGCAAATTTACAAAGAAACCTGCCCTGTTTTTTGCCCTGTATAAACTGGAGTAAAGATATCAGAATGCTGATCTGAAATGTTACTTGCCCATATGTCATGCAGCAATGTGGTTTTTAAGCTCTCTGCCATGTAGCCTGGAGCTTAAAAATTCTGTGAGTTGTACATCTGATTGTCATTTAGCTCTCCAAAATCATCTCAGCGACCTTGGAATCTATGCATTTCCAAAACTGAGCACAAGGATACTTACTAGATCACAATTAGAAGTTTAGAAAATTACAGGATAAATCGATATTGAAAAGTAACTGTTCACTTCTGGATCGTGATTCCTTGCTCATGTATGTTGGATATACATTAGCTCATTCTTGGGTCTCTTGAGCTTCATCGAAAACAAATTTAACAGAGACTATAATAAAGGTGATATGGTTGATACGGTGATACTGCACAGTTTTCACTACCCCTAACATCCAAAGGCTTTTAAATTATCTCACAGTGGTTTACATTCTCAGCAACTCTCACTGCATGTACCGTATCAGCAGTTTCAAGCTAATAAAGCATTAGCTTTTTTCTTTTTTTCTTTTTTTTCTTTTCAGTGCAAGTGTACACACAAGTGAAACAATCTTAAATAGGTGCTAAAACTCACACATTAATTCACTTAATAACTTAATACACTGAATGACATTATTATTCCATTCATTTACATGCAGTGCACTATCTCAAGACTATACTTTAACTTTGTGTACCTTTTTAATATGTTGCACTTCTTTTTTAAAACAATTCTACCTCCATTGTATACATGTGTTCATTCTACTTTCAAAATGGCTTTCCTATACTTTCAGGAGAAGGGAAGACAATAAATCATTGAAAGATAACAGTAGCATAGGCACAGACAACTGCAGAAAAATTTAGTTTGCTTTAACTGTCCTCTTTTTTGCTTTAACTGTCTTATTTTCTTTTTAATTTTCTATATTTTTACTGCTGCTGCTTTTTATCTTTTTGTCACAACCAAATCAATCTGGCTCTCAGGAATATTTTCTCTTGATAATACATGGTGACTTAATTCACTGTCCACTACTGCGGTGCAATTTCTGTCCATTTCACAGAATCATTTATGTTGAAAGGGACCTCTTGAGATCGTCTAGTCCAACCATCTAAGCAGGGTCAGCTAGAGCAGGTTTCCCAGGGCTGTGTCCAGTCAGATTTTTAATATCTTCAATATTTCTGCAATTGTAATTCTGTCTGCCACTAACTCAGAATGCACCCATCTGTTAAATGTGTAACAACCTGTCTTTGCACAGAAATAATAACTATACAATGTAGTAGGAGAAATTCAAAGTTCTGGAGTTTTTATATTAGTTTAGCAGAAAAAAAGCTTTCCAGCACATAGGAACAAAGCCTATAATTTTGTTGTACTTTTTTTTTTCAGGTTATTATTTCTTCTTGATGAAAACTATATGACAGCAAACATTTTTAAGTGCTTCAGAAGGATTATAGGCTTTTTAGTATCCGTGAAACAGCAAAATCATAAAAACCCTAAACCTTGTCATTCTGTACTTTTTCCCTCAACCAAAAATAAATGTTATCCTTAGGAAATGTTCAGTGAGAACTTTTTGTACTCATAAACTGACTGATATTCCTTGTTCAATAGGGGAATAAATCTAACATTTAAACAGCAAGGCAAAATTTGGAGGACAGTCAGGGAAGCATGAACAAGGAAAAGACTATACTCTATCTAAATTCATACAAGAATCAAAGGGATAACACCTCAGATACATGTATCTAGTTACCAAGCAAAAATCTTTCAGTATCTCTTGGAATATGATTTACATAATTTAAAACTGGGACTGAAAATGACTGAACATATGTACTTTTTTAGACTAGATATTATGCATTATTAACTGTAATAACATGAATGAAATATTTGCATATATCAGTGATTTTGATTAGTTAATGAACTGAAAAATAGATAACAGTCAAAATAACTGTTCAACCTGAATGCAATAAATAAATTTTAATAGTGGTTACAAGAATATAAATCTTCCTAGAAATATGGCTAAATAATATGAAAGCCAGCTCACAAATTAACATCTTTTTCTGGATTTACCTATATAGCTAATTAAAACATGCATTTATGGTAAACTTTCTTTTGAGAAATACATATATTCATTCGATGTTCAATAAATAATTACAATTAGTTTCCATAGTGTCAGGAAATATTTTTTTAGCCATTCTTAACTTATGATCTGAAAATTGTCCCTCTGTACATTCTTAACCTTTAGTTCCTAGTTTAAGATCTATTTTAGGATATTAAAAATAAATAATATATATATATATATTTAAAAATAATAAATAGATAGATAGATGGATAGATAGATAGATGAAAGTTCTGTTTAATTTACAGTTGAGGCCAATGTTTTTTCCTGTCACCGTATATTGCTGTGTTTTTGTCAACATTAGATTCCATATGCAATGTGTCAGCCCAATTACATAAATGAACGTCTCATTGCATTTTCCGTGCTGCTTATTCTGAATATTTATTAACACCAACTTGATCATTATATCCTCTTTTAAAATAGTTCCTGTCAATCTGTCTGATCTATAAATCAGGTAATTTATTAGTCCCAGACTAGAAGACTAACCAAAGATGATTTCTGATGGAAATGTACTGAAAATATTTTAGCAGTTAAACATATTTCCTGCATCTTGTTTTACATTTTGTGTTCAGAATGGATGTGCATTATTTCATATCACTCTACAGGCTGTGATAACTTTATCTTCTGATCCATCAAATATCTGTATAAAATCTTAGATAGTGATCACATCTGAGAATATTAATTATACAGAATACATAAAGCGATGTACTGAATAAAAGCGATTCTGGTCACAAAGAAGAAAAACTGAAGAGAAGATCTGTTATTTTGCAAAGAGCTAATATATCTCAAAGATGTGAATACTGCTGTGATTGAACCACTAACCCCAAGTGAACTCACATATTTTTGTTGATTATGAGATTGTTGGCATAAATTCTGAAGGCAATAGGGTTAATATGATTACTTGACATACTATATAATCAGAAATCCTTTTGTCTCTATTTGCTGCATTAGTGATAATGATTAGAAATGCCGCTGCCGTGAAAAAGAACATAAAATGCTTCCATTTCAGTATATTGTTGTACACATGAATTTGTCTGAAATATTCCCATGAATACTTCATATGAAACAGTGACATTTGATAGTCAAATTCAAACACACAGGAAAATCACACAGTTTTTTAGTTATAGAACTGAAATAAATTAATAAGAACAGAGACGACACAGCTATAGCTGTTATAAACATCTTATTAATCTGATCAAGCTTCTGTATTCCTTTTTTTAAAAAAAGAAATTAGTCTTTTTAGATTAAACATTCTGACTCTTTTTAGTGATAACCTCAGAGCATCCTCAAGACCTGTAAAGGCAGAAAGGATAGGAAGTTTGAATTCCAAGGCTGCACTGAAAATGGTTCATACTAGCTTGGTTTCACCAATGTTAAACTCCTATGCTGATTCAGAACCCTACTTTAGCCACTGAGGGCACAATTATGTCACTCATCTAGTGTCATCTAGAGCTGCCATTCTTGTGTGAGGGTACAGTATCATTAGTCTAGCTTGACATAATCATAACCAAAGCTGTTAAAACCATTAGAGGACTGTGTGTGCTTCTGTTTTCTTTTTTTCACTTTGACTGCTTTTTTCACCAATTGTGAGAGAGTTTAATTATTAGTGTCCTGTAAAATAATATGCTCAATGGCAGCAACATAACTTGCTTTTCTTATTTCTTCACTTTTTGTCAGCAATTGTAAAAAAAAGTGATCAAGTGAAATATAATATTTAAGATATATTTCATTTCACTCTTTTTTTCAACATCAGAATGCTTAACATGTACATATGTAGCTGAAGTAGCAAGCCAATGCAAACACAAGAAAATACAGCATAGAAAAATAAAGCAAGCTAATGTTTACTGTGAATATAGGAACCTATTCCCCTATTCTGGATTGCAAACTGGCAATGCTAAACCCACTGCATTTTGTAGATACGGTATTCTGTTTTTACTGGGTTTGAATATAAGTTGATAACATTAAATTGATACTAAAACCAGAAGAGAAAGTGATTATGCTTCTGGGGTTTTCTTGGTTTGCTTTCCCTGAATTATTGATAAGATGTTGTGATTTGGCTGGATTGGCCAATCAGAATGACAGGTGGTCCTCTCCCCGCCTCGCCAAAGAGAGGAGAGGAAGAGAGAAGGAGATTTACGAGTTTAGAAAAAGAACTAAACTACTTTAATGAAAATAATAATAAGTAAAGAAATAGTAAATAATAATAGAATAATAAAAATAA
>VXBO01006268.1:176731-203555 GCA_013400135.1 Rhinoptilus africanus | reverse complement strand
CTATTACATTGAAAAAAGTATTGGCCTGGGCTGGTTATCTTGTTGACATAGTACTCAATGACATGTCTTTTGCATCTACTGCTTAGAAACTATTTGAACTTTCAATTAAAAAAAAAAAAAAAAAAGTTTATTTCTTATTTCATGACAAATGTATAAATACAAACCAATTCTTCAACTTTACAAAAATAATTATGCTTAAATGAAATCCAAAAGTTAAATATGACAATAAAGTTAATTATTCAGATTTTTTTTTCCTTTTTCTCAAAGATGTATAAGATTATCATGCTTCCTGGTGAATCTTAGTTCACCCACTGAAGGAAAACCATATTTGCCTTACTTATACAAATATTTCCTCTTATTTCACTGGAGGTTCTCAGTAAAATGAGAAAGATTTAGTCTGAAATACTGCTTAATAAACTCATTTTACATCTGGAAATCTGTGGATATAACTATAAATGTGAGTTTACTTTATGAGGTGGTTTGATGTCTGAAAATACAGTTCTTGGGCAAGCTCACACCTCACCAAGCTCACTAAGCCTTTGAGAAAATTTAATAAAATCTTCTAATATGACAAATGATTAAATGAATAATAAATACAACTCTCTTCTGAAACTCACTGAAGAAAAAAATATATGTAAATCGTTTAGAAGAGAGAGTAAAAGGCTATAGGTTCTTTTCTCGAGGTAGGAGCAAAATACCCTTTTCAGTAAAACCCAACATTGCACCTTCATTCTTTTTATATATAATTTTGATGGGAAGATGAAAATATTTAGCTCCTTAAAAGCTTTTGAAATATATTAAATAATATTAATCCTGTATAAAATTAAAGGGTGGGGGGGGAGAAAAAGAAAACCTTTAATCTTGCTTTCACAGTTACAAGTAATTACAAGAAATCACCTATGGTGTTGCAGAACTGTTGTATAAATTCCATGCTGCTTCATTGTGCCTACACTATAACCCAAGATTTCAAAAATGAAATCAAAATAATTTAGGTTGAAAGAAGCATCTGGACTCATCTAGTCAACCAGCTGCTCAATGCAGGGATAACAATATGCCAATGGATAATAATTTTAACTATTTCTGTGTGAATCATGAAAGTCTAAGCTTCACTTTTGTCTCTAAAGAACCTTTTGCTCCAGTTAAATGCTTGATGTTAGGTTGTATGAATATTTCAATAGGGTGTCTGAAGAAATTGTTGATTCATTTGGGAAAGATTACCTATGAAGAAAACTTTGTCTTATTGTGCTGGTATAAAAAATATCCCAACCTTTTACTGTCCTAATCCTTTTATTTCTTTGCTCTGTAAGGAAGGAAGTGGTAATCCTTATACCATGGATTGTCAAAAGGAGATGTTTAGATTTGTCACAGGATAAACTCTGAAGGTTTTCAAACTCTTCCTGATTCGCCTATCTCATTTATCAAATATCTTTTTTCTTTCTATGTCATTTTCTTCCTGGTCATCTGTGTCTTTCAGAGTATTTCTGGTATGTTTATGTAATATGAAATTTGATTTATTACTGTATATTTTATAATTCAGTGTTTTGTAAGGCAGATATCTGTCCATTTACTAATACAGAGAATAATATTTTGCAAAGAAGTGATTAATTAATACAGAAATTAAGTTGTAATTACACTTCTGGCTGCAGAGCTGAACCACTAGGGTATACGTTTTAACCGTGAAGGGAAAGAAATGGAAAAATTGCTATCAGCTCTCTTTAAATTCTGTAGAAAGGTAACTGATCTTGAATCCTATAATTTGCTTTAGTTGCTTTTTGGAACAATGATTAGCAATAGCTGGTACTAATATATGGTCAGTAGTTACTTTTTTGTCACCAGCTGATCATCATCAGAGTGTCTTATGTGAGCTATGTAGCAAAGCAGAATACAGGAGCAGAACAGTTACTATAAATAATCTGATTCAAGATCACTCTTCTGTATGGCGAAGAACAATGAGGAATCTTTTAGAGAATGGGTGAATATTGTAGCAGTTTTAATGGGTTTATTAAATTTCACATTTGACAGAGTCCTTTAAAAATAAGGACGAGTAGTTCATCTTGCCTTGGAAGAAGAGTTTGAACTAGAAATCACTCAGGAACCATTCTAAAACTTATTTTCTATTATTTTATTTATTTTGTGTTAAAAAAGTTTTAAATGCTTTAAAGTCTTTTCTAAACTGAATAAATTGTTGGATTTCAGTCAACCAGAGACAATAAAGTTTTATCTGCTGCAAGTTTCAACTGTTTCTGAATGAGAAAATTGTAAAAGTAATCAAGTAAGACACTGAAAAACAGTTGAAAAACTTGACATGAATTTAGGATGTTACACATAATGTAATGTTGCTGCATATGGATTTAACTAATGTTTCCTTCTTTTTTATTTATTTAAATAAACTACAGGGTGATTTATTGATATAATTTGGGCAACATGTTTGGGTTACTGATTGATTGATTTGGTTTACTATTTCCATCCTGTTTCGTCCCTTCTCCCATTGCATATTTGTGCATCTTTTCTCAACATTGTACTGTTCTCCAGAACACGTACCTTATGTCTTTAATTTTCAATTGAAATAAGCAGCACTCATCAATTGGTCATTAAATAATTATCAGATGTCCAAGCTTTCTTTCAGAGAGAGTATCTGAATTAGTTATTTTTTTTTATTACCTTTGTCATCATACCAACATTATTTTATTTCTCTCAGGACTGATCTTCAACCAGCTAGACTTTATCTATGCCCAGTTTTCTTCAGAAAATACAAAAGAATAGTTTAATCCTCAGCACCAAATATAATGCAAGTCAACTGTCGCCTTTACAGTCAAACTGAATTTAAAAATTTGTAATGATCTCCTGTACTGTCTTCATTATAGATTTCCTCACTTTTCAATGAAATACGTTATTCTTCTTGCTTTAAAAGAAAAAAAAAAAGGCAGAAACCAGAATATTGTAATGAAATTCTTGAGCCTTCTTGAAGTAGCAACTGTAGCATGAGATTTACAAATCAAACACACTTGCACAGCTAACAATGGCTTTCAGTAGTTTCTGGTAGGAATTGCAGAGGTCACAATGATTTTAATCAAGTATCTTGTGTGCAGTAACAATGTGTGTCCTATTTTATATTACAATAATTTTAACTCTTGTATTATAGGAGCTCATTTTGATGGTAGGTAGGTATCCCTAAATACAGCCAAAGAACTTCAAATTAAACTCAGAAGTAATCTTCCCTTTTATTTTTTTAGATGTTTTTATAAAGAATATGATCATAACCTTCAATAAGTGATGCTGTGCTTTAGAACTAATCTATTCATTGACTGCAGAGCGTAAGCTGAGGTCAGACTGAAAAGTGAACAAAAAAGGTTGCAACATAGATAATGTTGCTCTTCTGTCTTTCATTTCCTATAGCCCCATCTGTGTTTCAGTCTATGGGATGAACTGATTGAAGCCTGTGGTGTTTCACCTACTTTCAGGAAGTCTGAACAGCCAATTATATTTCTTATGATAAAGAATCAGAGTGGGAAAAGTTTGTCTATGCAGCATGAGTACCTCATTAGAGCACGAACATAGTACAACTGAGAATCGTCAGTTTTAGTAAATGCCTTTTATAGCATTTGCCTTAAAGTTCTAAACAGTTTACATATGGACATATCCATAAATAAATAAATTCTATATTAAATCATGAAAAAATAGGTACTGTCATGTATATTACACAAGACAACATAATATGGGAGTTTGTTTGGTTGGTTTTTTTTACTGATGCCTTTAGACTTATTTCTTACATTTAGGAAAACACATAAATGAAATGCAAAAGTTCTAAGTCAATATTACATATAGAAACTAGCATTCCTATACTACAAGAACCCTTAATTGAAAGCTGATTCTTGGTAAATTGTCACAATAACAAGGAACACGTGGATTCCATGATGCGTTATACAGTTCTGTTAAAAATGCTTCAGAAATATCCTGATTTCTTATTTGGACAAGCTGTGAGTGACATCTTTCCTCTATGTATCTTGTTTCCTTTGGGAGGAGATGATGATGAACAGGGAGGATGAGTCTCACTAGCTTTGAGGATAGTTACAATGTTTGGGGTTTTTTTAATGTAAGTTAACAGAAAGGACTTCAAAAAGACTATTAAAAGAAATAACCAGTGTACAAAGGGAAAAAAAAAATATTGCATCAACATTTTAAGACTCATTTTGTGTGAAATTTTCCAGGTGTTTTGGGGCGGGTTTTTTGCTTTCTTTTGTTGATTTTGGATTTATTTTGGGGTTTTTTTGTGTGTGTGTGGATGTGTTTTTTTTTGTTTGTTTAATAGAACAACTATCTATCGTCAAAGTCTTCTACTTAAATAAGTTTACGGAAGAGAAATGACAACAGGTTAGAGATATCAACTCAGACACCATGAATGCTTGCATACCAGACAGTTTCCTGCCTAGTCTTTATTAGCCTCAGTCCTGTTTGTTAACATAAAAGAAATTCTTTTAATCCAAAAGCTAAACAATTCCAGGCAGCATACTACCAGTGGATCAGGTCTAGGTCCATGTAGAGAGTCCAGCCAAGAGCAGTAGGAGATTGCAGCAGAAAAAGTCTGGAGACAAGATATTACATAGATCCAGAGTCTGTTCAAGAGACAGGGCTGGAGACAAGCTACCATCTATGTCCAAGAGATTCATATAAGAAATGAGCTGTCTGTAACACAGGGATGTAGATCTGGCACCTGGGATGCTAGGCCAGAAATAGGGCCAGAGGTGAGGCTACAGTGTAGGTCCAAAGGGTCCATCCAGATAACAGGGATGGAGAAAAGTATACCTACAACACCCAAAATAGGTCAGGATTTGACGACCATGCCTGAGGCAAAATGGGATCCTTAGCCATGAGCAAGGATGGGAGGAAGCTCCAATGGAGGCTGAGCAGGGGCAATGACTGTTTTTAGTGCCCTCAGGGCCCTGCCAGAAACCCCCTTTCCTTCATCCTCTGAGTAAATGTTGTCCTCCCATCTCACAGATCTGGGCTCACAAGGGTTGTGCTGTACAGTGATATGATTGCTATGGGACATCAGTGGTCTATTTCACAAGATGCAAAGATGGGGTGGGGAACTGGAAAAGAGAGCTGGGCATGGCATAAAGTCTGTTCCTGATGTCCCTTGGGAGGAGAGGGGACAGTGTTCCAGCTGCCCCTAAGGAGCCCTGAATCCAGGAAGGACTGGGAAAGAGAAGCTGGGGGCAGGTCAGTGGTTTGACCCTGTGAGGAGATCAGAACTTAAGGCCAGGCTGCTCACTCAGTAGAAGCCATGGGAGCAAGGTCCTGCGCTGCTGTGAGCCAATCCCCATGATGTTTGGCTCAGCGAGCTGAGCCGACTGCCAGGGCACGGCCAAGGTTGACGGCTCCCTTAGGGCTGAGCCAAGCACAGCAGAGACCCTAGGGGTGGCTGTATCTCCTGATGGGCACTGTCCTGCAGAGCCTGAGCGTCAGAGCCAATACCAAAGCCAGTAATAAGGCCTACCAACACCCCCCAAAACTTTTGGCAAACATTGAGCCAAGGCTGGGAATGGTTCCCACCAGGAGCACGGGGCTTTCAAATAGCAAACTGAGAAGTCCATCCAAGGGGTCCATCCAGGCATCAGTGATGGGAAACAAGTTAACTGCATTGTATTCATTCACCTGGGGAGGAATAACCCCCTGCACCAGGACAGGTTGGGAGCTGACCTGCTGGAGAGCAGCTCTGAGGAAAGGGACCTGGGAGTCCTGGTGGACAACAGGATGACCATGAGCCAGCAATGTGCCCTGGTGGCCAAGAAGGCCAATGGCATCCTGGGCTGCATCAAGAAGAGTGTGGCCAGCAGGTGGAGGGAGGTCATCCTCCCCCTCTACTCTGCCTTGGTGAGGCCCCACCTGGAGCACTGTGTCCAGTTCTGGGCTCCCCAGCTCAAGAAGGACAGGGAACTGCTGGAGAGGGTGCAGCATAGGGCTACCAAGATGATTAGGGGACTGGAACACCTCTCCTATGAAGATAGACTAAGGGAATTAGGTCTCTTTAGCCTGGAAAAGAGGCGTCTGAGGGGAGACCTAATTAACACTTATAAATACTTGAAGGGTGGGTGTCAGGAGGATGGGGCCAGGCTCTTTTCAGTGGTGCTCAGGGACACTCAGGGCACAAATTCAAGTACAGGAAGTTCCACCTAAACATGAGGAGGAACTTTTTTACCCTGAGGGTGGCAGAGCACTGGCACAGGCTGCCCAGGGAGGTGGTGGAGTCTCCGTCTCTGGAGACATTCAAAACCCGCCTGGACGCGTTCCTGTGCAACCTGCTCTAAGGTGGCCCTGCTCTGGCAGGGGGGTTGGACTAGATGATCTCCAGAGGTCCCTTCCAACCCTATGATTCCGTGATTCTGTGATTCTGTATGTCTGAAGTACCTTTCCAGGAGACACAGCTGGAGACAGGCATACCTACAATAAGTCTTACCAGGCCTGGGTTGAAATGAGTATCCTAGGCTCATGGGTAGACAGGGTGTGTGGGTTCTCAGTTGAAGACTGACAGCCCTGACAGACAAGGACTATTAAGGTCTATTTGGTGAAATTCAGACCCTGACATTGGTGATAAACTCTACTTCTATTTTGAGTTCATTGTCTATTATTGACATTTCTGCGGTGATTTTTCTACAGGCAAATGGATTTTCCCACGGACAAGTCTAGGTTTGCTATTTTATTTCAAAACTGAAATCTCAGGTATGTTAGTAAGAACTATTGGCTCTGAAGCTTGTGACAGCACTATATTATAGTTACCCTAACATTTATGAACATCTCTGGTGCTCTAAAACACTTTAAAAATTAGTTGTAAAAAGCAGAAGAGAATGTGAACACTATTCTGACCAAGAGACTTGGAACTAACATAGATTTTCTAGCTGGGTGACTGCCAGATGGGAGAACTGAGAATATAGACCCTGTCCACAAAAATCAGATTTCCAGACAACCTGGCAGAAACTTGACAAGTGTACTTTTGCTATTAATGTACATTTTCCTGCTGAGAGTTACAACTTCTGAATTAGTAAAGTGAAGTTTAACAAAGTAGAAGGAAATATGGTCTTCCCAGAAAGGTCAAAGGAAAACTGGATGAAAGCTGGATGAATTTCGGAGGTTCAAAGATGCAGTAGTGAAGCAAGAATATGTTCAAAGTACAAAAAGTACTTTTATTTTCTCTTTTAACTACAATATGCAATGTTGAAACTGGCTGGAATCTTGTCTGCTACCATATAATGAAGGCTTCCTGTAAAGCTTAGGCACAGAAGGCCTATCAGAAATATCAAATTTGGATAAGGATTTAGCTAAACTGTGACAAACTGGAAAGAGTTAATTAGGGATGGGTTTCTTGAGAGGAGACAGGGCTGAAGAAAGGTAGAGATCAAAGTGGATGACAGAAGTACAAGCATGGAAAATGGAGAGAAGGGGGGAATAGAAAGGGTTAGTTGTATGTAAACAAGCTGCTGACCAGTACACTTGTCTGACTCAGCCCTGCATCTGATCATTGCAGTCTGTCCTATCTTCTTATTAAACGATGTTCTTCTCTATTTTCTGTGCAATTTCACTAGCTGTTCTCTGTGTGCATGTACCTAGATACCAGCACCTGGAAAAGGGGACGCAGATCACAGGCAGTCTGTAGGTTGGGCATGCCTGTAGCTGTAGAGGCTGGAGTGTACTTTCTACTGGGGAGTTTCAATCTTCTGTGTGTATATGTGTTTTCACCAATGAACTCCAAACTTGATTATCAGAGAAAACAGTACTGACTGGCTGTGTTCATATATGCGAGAGCTGTAGGTGTTTGTGTGTGCCAGGACTGCACTGCTTTCTGTCTGTGTTAGTTTTTTGTGTCCAGACATGCTGGTGGGGAGTGTGTGTGTGTGGGTGCATGCATGCGCCTCTCCAGATGCATCCCTGGAATATGTGTTCAGTCTTGCCGTTGCCCAGACCTGCCAACAGAAACAGCTGCAGCCATATCCCTTGCACTGAGTGAGATGGGAAGAACATCCTGGCTCTGGCAGTGCCCAATTTTCAGTTCCAAGGGTGTGGGAAGGCAGAATCCCCACAGCCCAAAGTCCAATGCATATGGCAACTCCCTTGACAGTTTGTTTCTGACTGTGTGCTTTAAAGCGGAAGGAGCTGCATATTCAGACAAGATAGGGCCTGAGATTGTCAGCAAAAGTCTCAAAACTAGTCAGACAAGGAATGCACAAGTATTTGTTTAAATGGTATAAGTAAGCAATCCAAGCGCTAAAGAAGACTTCTCATAAAATTTTCTCGCGCTTGCAGTCACATATGTCCATGCAGAACTGAGCACACCAAGAGGAGCTGTAGTGCTTGGCCATTTGTTTTTTAGTGTTACCAGACTCAAATTAGTTAATTTAATGTGACACTTCTAAACTAAGCCAGGTATAGAGACTGTGTAGTTTTGGTTAGTACAGTTCATTTTACTATGTCCCAAGCTTCTTATTAATATGATAAATAACCCCTTGTCTCTTCTTGATTGTGATATTTTCCTGCATACCATATCCAACAGATCCCACATGGTTAATGAAAAGGATAAATGAAGGAACTTTAGTATGGACCAAACTTAGCAAGTCCAGAGTTAAAGTCTGGGTTCATCATGGTTGACTGCTCCCTGTAGACTTTACAGGGGGACCCCAGGGGGCCTGTGAGAGCAGGATCTGGCATCCTGGGCTTGTCCCACTACCCCAGAGGAGCAGGGCAGCTCTGGTCCCAGAAATCAGGTGTTTCCCTGGGGATGGAGGTGGATTGAAGCTGGGCTAGGACATATGTCTGCAGGTAGACCTGGCTTGGTGGGGCCCATAGCTGAGCAGCATGGGGCTGTGGGAGCTGTGAGGCTGTAGGAGCTATGGCATGTCTGTGGCAGGGGATGAAGGCCCAGGGAGGGTGAAATGAGGTCCTGAGCCATGGGCAGGGTAGGAGAAGCCCCAGGGGGTTGGGCAGGCACAGTCAGGCCTGATGGTCCCTGTAGGACCCTGAAAGCTAAAATCTCAAGCTTAAAATCTTTATTTAGAGCTTCTATGCTATATCTGAGTATTGTGTTTCACATCTACACTTCTCAGATACTGAGTTTGCTTGATTATATTCTGATTAAACCAAAGAGAAATATATAAGATTACTTGTTTCCTTAATGGATTTTTGGAATGGAATGGAATGGAATGGAATGGAATGGAATGGAATGGAATGGAATGGAAGAACAGTTTCTGGTAAGTTGTTAAAAGACACAAGGGACTCTTTGTATCATCTCACCAATTTCATATTTCCTTACTGTTTCTTTGCTTTTGATCTTTACTACTACTGTAGTTCAAATTTAAGATAACATGCAATCCATCATGTGAGACCGCTCACTATAGAATAGACTTTTTTTTTTTTTTCCCTTGGTAAAATTATTAAGTATTCCCCATCATTCACCAGAGATGGAATAAGGCTCTGTCTTATGTGGTCTGTGAGACAAAAATAGACTGTGTAGCGGGAGATGGATGAGTATGAAACCTGCCACAGATTTTACAGTAATGATTGTTCTTATTTGCAGGGCACTCAGAATTGATGGGTAGTGCTAAAAAATTCCAAAGGTCAGTAAAAGATGAATGGCACATAGAATGGATGGGCAATTTTCTACATTTCTAATGACTGTACCCATGAGGCTTTTATAGGGGCAATCTAAAAATAAACTCTCTATATTGTTTCTTTATTTTATCTTTGTTTTAATCTGAAAATATCTTAGCTCATACCTTATACTATATTCATAAAATTATAGAATCATACAATAGTTAGAGCTGGAACGGATATTAAAGATCATCTAGTTCCAAACGCCCTGCCATGGGAAGGGAAACCTCCCACTAGACTAGGTTGATCAAAGCCCCATCCAACCGGGACTTAACACTTCCAGGGAGGAGGCATCCACAACTTCACTGGGCAACCTGTTCCAGTGCCTCACCACCCTCACAGTAAAGAATTTCTTCCTTATATCTAATCTAAATATCCCCTCTTTCAGTTTGAAACCACTATCCCTCGTCCCAATACTGGTGGCAGTACTGACCCCTGAGAAACATCATTCATCACTTCTTGGCACTTGGACATTGAGCCATTCACCACAACTCTTTGGGTGTGCCCATCCAGCCCATTCCATTACAATGTGGCACTCCTGAGCTAGAAGGAGTTGATCCTTGAGTATTAACCAGCTTTCTTGGGCCCCTTTTCCCTCCAGGGCTTTATTCCATGTTACTCTACCAAGCAGATCCCTGAAGGGCCAAATTCTGCTTTTCTGAAGTCCAAGGTAGTGAGCTTATTGTGTGCCCTCCTCGCTGCCCTGAGGATCTTGAACTCCACCATCTCACAGTCAGTGCAGCTAAGGCTGCCCTTGAGCTTCACATTCCCCACCAGCCCCTCCTTGTTGGTTAGAACAAGGTCCAGCATAGCACCTCTCCTTGTTGCTTTCTCTGTCACTTGTAGAAGGAAGTTATCACCAGCACATTTGAGGAACCTCCTAGATTGCTTATGCTGTTCTCTGTTGTCCCTCAAACAGATAACAGGGTGGATGAAGTCCCGTATGAGGAACAGGGCTTGTGAATGTGAGACTGCTCTTATCTGTCTATAGAGGTCTTCATCCACTCAGTCTTCCTGGTCCAGTGGCCTGCAGCAAACACCCCCTGTAGTAACATTTGGTAGGAGTGGGATGGATTTGAGGCTCCCCTGCTCCAGCAGCTTCAGTTTAAAGCCTTCTTCAGGAGCTTGGCAAGCCTCTGACTGAAGATGCTCTTGCCCATCTCTGACAAATGGATCTCATCAAGTCTCATCAGACCTGGTTTCTCAAATGAGTCCCATGGTCTAAGTAGCCAAACCCATGGCTGTGGCACCAGTCCTGTAGCCGTTTGTTGATTTGCCAGATTTGTTTAGCCCTATCAACACCCTCCCTTTGACTGGGAGTCAAGTTACCTGCATCTCAGAGTCCCTGACTGCTTCTCCCAAGGCTCTATAATCCTTGATATTCCTCAGGCTGCTCCTGGCTGTGTCACTGGTGTCCACGTGAAACAACAGCAGTGGATAATAGTCAGAGGACTGTATGAGGCTTGGTAGTGTCTCTGTGACATCCCCAGTACGAGGCCCCAGTAAGCATCACTCGTCCGTAGAGAGTGCATCAGATCATCAAATGGGTGCGTCTGTACTTCTCAAAAGAGAGTCTACTACTATCACCCATTACCTTTTCTTAATTGGACTGGTTGTTATATGGGGAGCAGATCAGGTTGCCTTACTCAGCTCCAGTGCCTCTCCACATGCACTGGGTCTTCCCTCTTTACTCTGAAGAGCTGTGAAGCAGTTTTGCAAGGGCAGAAGTTAATTGCTTAGAGTTGTTGATGTCTTTGTCTGTTACAGCTCTTACAGTACTTGTTTAACATTGTAAAAAACTTTTTGCTTCAAAAGCCATACATATGAAATATTACGCAGAGTGAAGATTTTCAGGTGGACCAGAAAACAAAGCCTAAATACTTACTGACAATAAATATTAATGTGATCTTATCTTAAAACATATATATTTCATTAAGAAGGTTTGAACGATTCAAAAATCATTATATTTCAGCTGTATATTTTTCTTCAATAATCACACTATTTCCAGAGTTTGAAGCTTTGTTGTAATATCTTCTGACTTACATATTTCAAATTATTTTCTTTGAACTAAAATAACACTGTAGCCAACACTAGTCTCATGCTGTGTATATTATCCTCCCATCTTGAAAGATATTTTATTACTAATTTATTATTATTTTTTAATATAAAATCTAATCTAGGACATAAGGATGCATAAAAATATACGGTATTGTCTGCATATTTTCTGTTTCCACATGTACTGAACTGGGCAAAAATGTTTCCCACAGAAAACTCTGTAACCTACTTTAAAGTAACACATTTTAACATAGTATAGATTTACTTGAATAAAAAAGCAGTAGTTATTTGGAGTACTCTCTTTTATGATAAGGAAAGAAGAGAATCTGTTTTTTCAAGAGCAAAGATTCTTTTTTAGTTTAGTGTTTCAGACTGGCAGTCAATGGACCAGCATATTGATTTTATTATTGATCTTGCTATTGACCTAGAAGCAGATCCAATGCTCAAATAAATTAGGGTCAATTTAAGAGTTGCAAGACATGCAAAGAATATTTAAAATGGATTGAATACATATCATGTGAAATATGTATTTGAAGTCCTGCTTTTTAACAACAGTGTGGTCTACTGCATGTGCCTTACACGTGAGGTACATTGTGCTTCCCATGAATTTTGCCTTTGAACGAGTAATCCTCAGTTCCTCTAGTGTAAGGTATAAGTGATGATTCTTAATTACTAGGTGTGAAAATGTACTATGGAGATGCAGAATTTCATGGGCCAAAGTAAAAAAGAAATAATAGTATTGTTATACTTGTAAACCGTATCATCGGATAACCCATAGATCTTTAGAAGTATTCTTTTCTTGGCTTTGCACAAATATAGACAGGAAGGGGAAGATAAAAAGTAGGGGAATGTTGAAGTCAAAGGGCAATAAGTTAAAAAGGATCAGAAGCTGGGCATTAATTTGAAGACAGCTGTGGAATAAAATGACTCTTCTGTTACAAATAGAGATATAATTGATATCTCTCTTGAATCACAGATGAGGAAAAGAATGATCCATGGATTGTTGAAAATACAATATAAAAAAATTCTATTAAAAATAAATATAAAAAAAACACTTAAAAAGATATTGCCAATGTCATTCTTATTCTCATTACAGTTCTTCTTCATATTATAAAAAAGGGGTATTCACACTGGGAAGCTACCAGTTGATGGTAATCAGTTTCAATATCAATGTCACCTGATGAGTGATGTGCTGTAAATTATGTACCTATTATCCTCAGTTTTCTTAGAATCTCTTTCCTTAATCAGTCGTCATCTTTTTCTACCAGAGGCAAAGCCATAAGAAGAAAAATATTGGTGCTTCTTTCTCAGCCTTCTTCACTTTGGATAGTCATTTATATCCAGGCAAGCATAAAGGAAAACAAAGCTCTTTATGTCCTGAAGGGCTTCTATTACCATTTTGCATTTAAAGTAACATTGCACAACACCTAATAGATATAGTGAAGATTCAAACTTTTGCAGTCTAAGATCTAACTGTCTGTGACAGAAATTTTTTATCTGTCATTTATCACCAAAGGAGATGCTGTGCTTTATCTTCAAATCAGGTAAGTGACAATAAGGGGCAAAGGACAAAAGAGAAACCATGACCATGTTGTGCTGATATTTCATGGAGAGATGAGAGAATGTTATAAAGATAAGTATTATTTAACATTAGCTATTGCAGCAAAACAAGCATGATCCCTCAGTAAACAAACAAAAAAGGGATATTTAAAGTGTCTTTCTGCAAAGCAGAGAAGCTATGTTGTCTCCAGATACAGTAAAGTAATTGTATCTCTATCTGTAATAAGGAAGAAAAATCTTTTCCGCATGGTTGCTGTGGTGAGTGTGGATCACTGCTCTGAGAGGTCATACAGCTTCTTTAACGTTTCATGAATTTTAGCTGCATCAGCAGCAGAGATCTTTATCTCAGTGAGTAGTAGATCATTCTTAACAACCTTTAATTCAAGGAATATTAACCATTCAGCTGTTGTGACACAAATGCTGTAGTAGGCAACATTTGCAAAAGTAGGTGATCTAGTTCATACTTAAAGACTCAAATAACTTTTAATACCTAAATATGAAGCTAAAAATAATAAACAATAAACTAAAAAATATATACAATAAGTAATAATAAACAACAATAATAAAAATCCAAATTTGAAGATTTTAGTCACTATCAATGGCACTTCTCTGGTTAACCTTTGACAGTCTTTAAGGTAAAATTATTTTCTAAAATAGTCTTGTTTGGGAAAAATTTGTTGCCACATTAATTTAAAAAAATAATCAAAATTATAGCATTAAAAGTATCTCCTAACTTCTGAAAAAAAGGATTCTTAAAATTATCTTTGGCTATCACATGCAAGTACATTTCCATTATGCATATACATCCAATTTAAGATTTGCCTTGGACTAATGCCTCTGAAAAGAAGGGCAGTGAATGCCCAGATGAAGTGCTCTGATAATAGGATGCACCTTAGGACATGAACCCAAGGTTCTCATTTTAGCTTAGTGTTCACTGTTGGCTTTTCTAAGAGAACTGTATCTTTGGTTCTCTTCTGAGCTAAGTGTAGAGGAAATCAGACTGTGAAAGGATAAGAGAAAAGCCATCTCTGTTATAATATTTTTTCTCTACCGTGCTACAAAGTTAATTGATCTACAAACTAAAATTGTAAAGTACTTCCTATAATCTTGTGCTTTTCTTAGAAAGAATGTGGTATAATCTATCCATGCATGTGGAAAAAAAAAAAACATTCATCATCCCGTGGATGGTAATCATTATGCAATAGTCCTAAAACCAATTTACAGATGTGCCTAACTTCAGCTCCCTATAAAATGTTTTGGAATGTTCCATCATCTTTCCAGGCATGGAGGTGAGGCCGACCAGCCTGTAGTTCCCTGGGTCCTCCTTCTTGCCCTTTTTGAAGGCTGGAGTGACAATGGCTTTCCTTCAGTCTTCAGGCACCTCGCCTGATCTCCAGGACCTTTCAAAGGTGGTGGAGAGTGGCCCAGCAATGACTTCTGCCAGCTCCCTCAACACTCTCGGGTGCATCCCATCAGGGCCCATGGACTTGTGAATGTCTAATTGAACTAACTGATCCCTCACTTGATCCTCCTCCACCCAGGGGAAGTCTTCCTCTTTCCCCATTACTTTCTCCAAGGCCCGGGACTCCTGAGGGCTGGGCCAGGCAGTAAAGACCAAAGCAAAGGCGGCATTCAGTAACTCAACCTTCTCCGTCCCCTCCATCACCGTGGCTCCTGTCCCATTCAACAGTGGGCCCACAGCTTCTCTGGTCTTCCTTTTGCCTCCAGTGTACTTGAAGAAGCCCTTCCTGTTGAGCTTGACATCCCTTGCCAGGTTTAATTCCAAGGCGGCCTTGGCTTTCCTCGTTTCATCCCTGCACGTTCTGGCAGCATTCTTGTAATCTTCCCAAGGGATTAGTCTATTCTTCCACTTAGTGTAAACTTTCTTCTTCCACTTGATCTTGTTCAGAAGCTCCCTGCTTAGCCAGGCAGGCCTCCTGCGTCTCTTGGACGATATCTTACTCTTAGGGATGCACCGATCCTGAGCTTGGAGGAAGTTTTCTTTGACTACCAACCACCTCTCTTGCATTCCAGAGCCTTAGCCCACAGGGTCTCTCCAAGCAGTTTCTTGAAGAGATCAAAGTTAGCCCTCCTGAAGTCTAATGTTGTAACTCTATTTTTTCATGATTGCTACAGCCTAGGGTGCCCCCAACCTTAATGTCCTCCACCAGTCCCTCTGTGTTTGTTAGTACTAGGTCCCTTCAAACTCTAACCATTCTATGATTCTATGACTATGTTTGTATGTTTATTGATAGGCACCTAAATCTTTATTTCCTTGGGTGGTCCAGTCATCTGAGTAGATGAAGAAATGGCCTGGTATGAGACAACAGACCATCTGGAATCAGGGTGGACCCTTGTTATTAATATTAGGTAAGAACCCTCCAGGTGGCAATTTTGGACAGTGCTATAATTTCTCCCCACCTCTTCCCCCGCCAAGGTGGTTGCTACTGCATCTGGTGCAATTTGCATGCCTAAAGTGTTGATTAACATCCTGGGTGCAGTGTCCCAAAGATTTGCTACAGAAGTTGTCAAGGTGTGTAGATATAATATTGGTAAAATTTAGTAGAAATTATTTCTTCAAGAATGACCATAACATGTCTTTTGTATGTAGCTAGGATATTTAAGAGATATCTTGTATGTAGTTAGGGTGTGTCATAGAATCATAGAATTGCCTAAGTTGGAAGGAACCTTTCAGATCATCTAGTCAGATCATTAACCTAACTCTGACAAAAAAAAAATAAATAAAAAAATCACTAAACCATATCTCTAAGCATTATGTCTAACCTTCTTTTCAATACCTCCAGGGATGGTGACTCAATCACTTCCTTGGGAACCCTATTACAATGCTTAGTAACCCTTTCCGTGTAATTTTTTTTCCCCAGTATCCAGTCTAAACCTGGCACAATTTGAGGTTGTTTCCTCTTCTCCTGTTAATTGGGAGAAGACACTTGTCCCCATCTCACTACAACTTCCTTTCTGGTAGTTGTGTAGAGTGATAAGGTCTCCCCTCAGCCTCCTTTTCTCCAGGCTAAACAACACCAGTTCCCTCAGCAGCTCCTCATAAGACCTGTTCTCCAGACCCTTCACCAGCTTTGTTGCCCTTCTTCACACATGCTCCAGCACCTCAGTGTCTTTTTTTGGGGTGAGGGGCCCAAAACTGGAACCAGTACTTGAGGTGGGGCCTCACCAATGCCACGTCCAAGAGGATGATCACTTCCCTAGTCCTACTGACCACACTATTCCTGATAGAAGCCAGGATGCTGTTGGCCTTCTTGGCCACCTGGGCACACTGCTGGCTTATATTCAGCAGGCATTTGACTAACACCCACAGCTTCTTTTCTTCCAGGCAGCTTTCCAGCCACTCTTTCCCAATCTTGTATCACTGCATGGAGTTGTATGACCCAAGCACAAGACACAGCACTTGGTCTTGTTGAACCTCATACAGGTGGCCTCAGTCCATTGATCCAGCCTGTCCAGATCCCTTTGTAATGCCTTTCTATCCTCAAGCAGATCGATGCTCCCATCTAACTTGGTGTCATCTGCAAACATACTGAGGGTACACTCAATCCCCTTGTCCAGATCATTAAAAAATATATTAAAGAGAACTAGCCCCAATACCGAGCACTGGCAAACACCACTCGTGAGTGGACGCCACCTGGATTTAACTCCATTCACTAGCACTCTTCGGGCCTGGGCCCCCAGACAGTTTTTAACCCAGCGAAGAGTATTCTCGTCCAAGTCACGGGCAGCCAGTTTCTCCAGGAGAATGTTGTGTTAAACTGTACCAAAGGCCTTACTAAAGTCCAGGTAAACAACATCCACAGCCTTTCCCTCATCCACTAAGTGCGTCGCTTTTTCATAGAAGGAGATCAAGTTTGTCAAGCAGGACCTGTCTTTCACAAACCCATGCTGCCTGGGCCTGACTGCCTGGTTGTACTTCATGTGCTGCATTATGGCACTCAGGATGATCTGTTCCATGACCTTTCCAGGCACTGAGGTCAGACTAACAGGCCTGTAGTTCCCCAGATCATCCTTCCAGCCCTTCTTGTGGATGGTCATCACATTTGCTAGACGCCATTCTTAAGGTGTATTAAGGGATGCATGTGTTGAGGTGGTCACATGGGACTGTTGAGTTGTTCACATAGGACCTGGGGACACATGGATGATAAGCACTGAGAACAGTGGTTTGAAGATTTTCTCCTAGTCCAGCTGAAGATGCCAGTGGAAAAAAACCTTGCAACAGAGCCCATTGCCACTAGACAATGACTATCTTCTTTGAGAGACTTGATTCCCTGCACAACAGCTCAATAATTTGATTCTCTATTACAATAGCTCAATTAATTATTTTTCACTTCTTAACACTCTGAGTGTCAGTGCAAAACAGAAAAAATGGAAATGCACTATTAAACTGTAGTATGACTAGATTTGTTAGCAGTACAGTCATATTAACATATCAACTCATCAGACTGATGCTGTCATTTTTTGTCAATATGACATTAGCTGATTTCAGATTAGTTATTCCAGTAACTTAGTGTAAGACCTTAGGTAGATAATTTCTTTCAGTGCTGGTATTTCACTTCACAGATAAAGAAACTTACTCTTGCCTTTTGATTCAATTAGCTCTGACAAAAAAAAAAAAAAAAAAAAAAAAAACNAAAAAAAAAAAAAGAAACTGCTTCTTCTCAGTAAAAGGTAAGATACTATAAAAACTATCAGATGTTAGCAAAGTTGATAGAATATATAAACTGACTTTTGAGATGAAAACTTGGAAAGTGCAATAAAAGCCTGATTTAATACTGTGTGTGAATTCAGAGAATCATTATAGGAAATAAAACATACAATTTGATTTGGAATATTAACTTGAAATACATTTGTAGTAAGTCAAAAGCTTATTTTTCATTTTACTTATTGGATGGATGACTACAGGAATAGCAGCCTGCAGTGTATACAGCTCTCTTGCTAAAGAGGTATTTGAAATATTGGACAAGTAGACATAGCATGATGCTTTTGATAAATGAGGTATAGCTCCAGATTTTAAGAATTGTATTTTACATATTTTTTTCTTGTGGATATTTTGCGCCCATCACTTTGGAACTGATCAATAACAACAAAATTTTACTTGGTGCTGCTAAATGGTCTGAAAATAATAGTATCTGTTGTGTTGTAGTTCCTCAAATGCTACATTTTTTATTTTGGACAAGTGATCATATGAGAGCTGATGAACTGGTTAAAAAGTTGATCATGATTTACATTTTTTAAAATTGTAATTAATTTATGTTAATTGAGAGCTTTTGTGCAGCAAGTGACAAATAAAAACTTGTCAATGATCAGCTTAAGGTCACATGCTCTGGAGCTCAGATTGCTCAACATTACACAAAAGGTAATACCATTACACAAAATATCATCACACAAAAAGTAAGAGGTTTTTGCTGTTGGCATCCTGCCTAAGACCAGTATCAATTCCTTGAGAAGATCTATTTGTTGTTAGTAAGGAGAAAAATACTCTGTGTTAGAATTAACTCCAGATGCATTTTATCATTTTTTTTAGCTTAATCCTGAGCATTTCAGTCTTTATATCTAGTATAAAGTAGATGTTACGTGCTTGTGGATTATAGTAATAATCTAGAACTCAGTTAGTCTTATAGTAACTACAGTGAGGAAAGAGTATAGGCGACCTTTTCATATAAGGTCAGTTACAACCTTAGAAATCCAACAGAGGACAGGAACTAGCTCATGGAATTATGTGACTTGTGGAGTAGACACACAAAAACTACACATAAAGCTTAACTCTTAAGAAGCTGGGGATGTAAAGAATATGGAATCTCTTAAATTAGTTTTGTGGGGTTTTTTTATAAGAAAACTAATGCTTGGCTTTTCCAAGATGCTTGAAGAAAAATCTGGACAAAAAAAGATGAAAAAGGAATTGCATGTTAAAAATAAGGTACATATTTCAAATTAAAATATCTTGATTTGAACCCCACATTTTACTGCTGGTTTTTTTATTATTATTATTTATTTACTTTCTGTTTATTATTCAAGAGAATGTTGGCTTTTGTTAATTGAATATCCTTAAGCTCGGACAATATTTCCAATACTCAAAAAAAAGGTTACTTTAACCTTCTGTTGTGGTGCTACCCCTCATTAATTATATCAATTAATTAATGGTCTCTGGTTTCCAATTATGAAGAGTGCTGCCTCTCAAAAATTCTATAACATTCCTTTCAGAGTAAAATTTAGAATACAATATTCCAGCTCAAGAAAGTTATTATTCTAAATTCTTTTATTTGTGAACTTGAAGTTGTTTCTGTATTTAATTATAAGTTCTAAGTAGTGTATTAAACATGATTATTAGTTATATGGATTTTTTTGTGTTCCGGAATTTAATGCAAATGTATATGTATGCCTACCTATGAACAAAACCACATTTAAATAATGCTGCTTACCTGTCTTATGCTAAAAATTGAAACTCTGCAAGTCCTCAGCCCATAGTAGCTAAACACTTTTTAATATTTCCAGAAAGCAAAACTAAAACATCATATTGTTTACTTAGAGAAAAGCTTCTACGATGAGAAGAAAGATTCTCCTTTTTTTAGATAAAATTTCTCTAAATATCTACATATATAAAATATGAAACATGAATATACACCTGTAAATAACATACTGTACAATGTGAATTGATTTCCTGAGGAAGGTGCAGAAAGATCCTGCTTGGTACATCTTGGAAGGGGTGGTGTAAAGGTGACCTAAGCTCTAAAGATGGCTGCCCGGTCCTGGAGTTTTGCCTTTGATTTTGATATATACAGAGCAGCCTTGGAGTTTCTCAGCACTATACTGTTTGTGAACAACTCCTAAGAGTCATTCTGCTGACTAGAAAATCATAGCAGTAGAGGGGAAATTTAATTTTGTCCTTTTTCTTCATGATGTACTGTATACTGAAGACTGGAGTTAAATTAGCAGTTTTAAGGTAGTTCCATATGGACTCAAAAATCCTCAAGTGATGTTGAACTCCTTAGATGATTTTAAAATAATATCCATATCTCCACTACACTGGAGCGTGTTTTTATTTTTTATAATGAGTTTTCTTTAAATATGTTTACTAGATCTAGTTGAGATGGGCTTATTTTCTTCATAACAGCCAGTAGGGTGCTATGGCGGGTCAACCGTTCATTTCTGACCTCTGGAGATCATCTGGTCCAATCCCTCTGCGAGAGCAGGTTCCATTGTATTTCATGGTATTGTCTTTGCTTGTGATACTTGGACACGCCTATTTGGTAGATGTAAACTAACTATATAGTGGGCCTTAGTGGAACTCATCATTCATTGTTCATTTGGGGATCTTTTATTTTGCAAAAATGCAATCAGTCCTTTAAGCTCATGTTACAAGTCTATTTGGAAGGGGAAAAGAAAAGAACAGGATTTTTCCATCATTCCCAGGAAAATAAATTAACCGTTTTTCCTAGAGCTTGTGAAGTTATTAATATGACATGTAGGAAAAGCAAAAACTTCCATAAAACATAGTATTAGTCTGCTGACTCACTATTTTTTTTTTTTGAGATGTCAAGAAATTTGATATTTTTCTTAAAGTTTCATATCTTTTGATTTTTTTTGGTTATAAAGAACATGCATCTCCAACTATAAAGTTTCTATCACTCTTCTTTACATATTTACGTGAATATACAAGTATTTATTACTTCTGTAGGCTGAAGTTATGATTTTGATAGGACCAGTTTAATTTTTTAAATGCTCAAGGCTAGCAATATTACTTTTAGCATTTATATATTTCTTGGACTGTGTAACCTGTAAAGAAGCCCTTCAGGACCAAAGAGATTTTAATTTGACTATGTTACTAGTAATCACTAGAAAGAAAAATATTAAGAACAATTGCAGTTTTATAAGTATCAAAACAAACCACCTTTTCTGTCAAAGGACATAACAGTTTTTTGATTTCTATGGTAAAGACTATTATAAAGACAGAGAGAACATGAAGCACAGTGGAGGTGGGGCTGGAAATGGAAGGAAGCATGGTTAAAGTTAGTTTCAGTGGAATTTTCAGACGTTAAAGTAGCTTATAAATATGCTTTTCAACAAAATATAATTATATAAAAAAGTGGAAATTTTATAGAGAATTCCTCTCCAATCCATAGCTTGTAATAATATTTTTCCCACAACGGCACTAGCATTGGTTTTAATCAATTTAATTAAAAATATGAATTTAGGTGGCCAGAACTGTAATCCAGATTGACAGAGGAAGTAAATACAATGCTGCTTGGAGGAATTTTTTCAATATTATGTTCCCAGGCCAGCAGTTAAGGTTAATGAGTTTATGAGAATCAAGTAGCAGGGAAGGAAAGCGATTTGTCTTTCGTAGTCTCTCTTGTTTTCTGAGCAGCTGTACTTTCTTGACTCAGTTCAAATGACTTTGTTTCTGGAGAAGGGAGTACAAGTGAATCAGGCAGATACATAGTGAGTTGCTTTCAGCACACATTTATTGCCTGCTTCCTCAGGGAATAAAAAATGAATCCGTCACACCTGCAATACCTACTCAGTGATGTTCTGTGACTTGAGGCTTGGAAGGCTGAAGAGATGTTATGCTAGATTGAAGCCTAGGACTTTACCATGGGTAATTGATTCATTTATTGGTAGTGTTGAATTTAATGCTTACACTCAAAGGTATTGCTCATCTGCTGTAATCTATTTCGGAGGCAGTGAGGCTAGAAAATCCAGTCTAACTTCCCATGAAAACTCTACATCTAACTACAAATGTGTAAGCTAACAAACTCTGGACTGGTGTCAGAAATGCAGAAGGCTTCTTCTACCTGTTAGTTCAGTAGGAATAGTTGTTTAAGTTCTCTATAGCTGTCACCTTTGGCGATAGTTTGGAAATTACAACCAAGATTTTTCTTTGATATTTTATAAGGGGTGATAACAACTGTTTCAGTCTTTTTGACCATGTTTTGAAATATGCTTGACTCTGATCCTTGTATAGTACAACTGAGCTGGTGGACAGAGTATTCTTTTTTTCCCTGATTTTTTTTCCCCTGTTCAATTCCATTGTTATGTAATAGCTAAATAGGATGAATTGCTATTTTAATTTTTTGGGTATGTGTACTGGCTTCCAAGTTTTGTAGGGAAGAACACCAGGATAGTTCTGTAAGTCCCAAAATAGATCAGAGTAAGTAGTAAAGAGGCTTATTACAGACTTCTGTAATATTTAAAAAAAGTACTTGTATGATAGATAATGATCTGGTATACTAACATACAATTGCAGTAACAGAACAGCTAAAAAAGAAAATAATTACTTTGAACTTAATATCAGAAAAGATGGAGAAAAATTTCCTGCAGTAAATTACTGCTTTTTTGATCAGCAAAATGAAATAAAATATTCTTTAAATGAGCAAGCACGTTTGTATTAGTGGACTAATTACTGGAAAAGAAGGCCATCAGAAGTACTCAGCATGGATTCACCAAGGGNAAAAACAAAAACAACCCCAAAACTTAAATTTTCTGTATTGTTTCAACTCCATGAAAAGGCTTACCCTAATTCTAATCTGGAATATAGATATCACTTCAATTTTTCTAAATTTGTTTACATAAGTGTTCTATGTCTGCCTCTAAGATGGATATCCTAAAACAGTAGACATTTCCTCCTGTAAGCCAAATCTGTCCTTGATTTATATAATTATAAAGGTAATAAATGTGTAATAATCATTTTCTTCTAAGCCACTTATTTAAGGGTTTGCAGCATGTCAACATTCACTCTGAAATTTGAGCACTACTTTCTGCGTAGATGCTTTAGTGTAACACATGTGTTGCAAGAGCAAATTTTTGCTGTATGACGGTGTTTGAACAGCTATGAAATAGAAAACATGCTAAAATAAAAATGTATCATAAAAAATACAAGTACGTCACTAGGGGTTTTTTTTGGTTGGTTGGCCACTAGAGGAACATCTGTTGTGGGTTTGTTCTTCACTTTTATATGCAGTAATAAAGGCATAAGTTTTGACCTCTATTTCGTAATATAAGGAGGTGTAGGGAATTTTGTATTCTGATACAGGCATTGATGGTAGTATGAGGTTTTAAACTCAGTTTGCGTGATTCACTGGGAAATGCTCCCAGTGGATCCTTTCTCATTCTGAGTTTCATAGGAGCAATGCATACTAATGACCACTAGAAGAGTGAGTGAAAGAGTGATTAAAGTAAAGATATCAGAGAATTCTTATTTGATCAAGAAATATTGAATGTTCTTGACTAAGGTTTCCTCACATTGAATTAATATGCTGCTGAATTTTCCAACATGCAAAGGAAAATTCAGAGCAATACAATTATTATAGTAACACAAATAAATAATGACAGTGTTTTTCTTGTTCCTGTTCTGCACTACAATTTGCACTTTATTACAGTCTGTCCATGGTGTTAAAAAAAATATTTCCCTTTTTTCTTCTGTTGAATAACTTTAAATGTATCTTGCTTTTCTCATCATGTGTCTATTCTTAAATAAAATTGACATATAGATACCACTATCAACATAACTAGTTTATACGACTGAAATCCAAGATATCAGAGTGCAAAATTATTCCTGATCAGGCACAATAATTTCTGTTTTCATATTCTAAGTATTTTAATCACAATAATAGGCATCTTTAAGCACATGGCTATAGAACAGACTGAAACAGCTTCAAATCTCTGTTTGTGTAAATAAGGCCTTAATCAGTTCGGTACTCATTTTAGGCTACACGTGTATATTTATTTTATAAATTGTCTAAGTACATTTAGTACATAGAGTAAAGCCTTTTGGGAAATAGTCAAGGCAGGGTTATAGTCAGGCAAATGTCACCTTTATCTTCAAAAAAAGGGAGAAAGAAGATCTAGGGAACTACAGGTCGGTCAGCATAACCTCAGTCCTAATAAGATTTTGGAGCAGTTTTTCATGAAAGTATGCCTAGGCACATAAGGAAAGGAGTTTGGGAAGAGTCAGCATCAATTTACCAAGGACATGCAGTGTCTGATGAACCTGACTGTATTCCATAATGAGATGACATACTAGTGAAAAGGGGAGAACATTGGATGGTGATTTTAGAACTGGAGTATTTTATAGATAAAGAAAGCTCTATGCATTTGTTTTAAATTTTAATGAAACACTGTTAAATTCTTGATCAAGTCAACATCATTATTACAAAATAAAAGTAAACTATCTTTTCTTTTCAAATAAATTACCCATCATATCAAATTCAGATTTTAACGTATATTTACCTAACAATATGAAAATATTCCAAAATAACATCATGATACAAATTTGCCCTAGTATTCCTCTTTTGATTTGTTCATTCACAAATTTTTATATTATGGAGAGTTATGGGACAATATGCATTCCTTTAAATTTTTAAACATAAAATATATTCAGTTGCCCTTCAGAAAACTGTGGAATATCAATTTAAACTGATGTTCATCTACCTACATTATTCATTATTTTCCTTAAATGTTCAGAAATCCTTTACTTCTAACCTTTGAAATAAGAAAGCGTTTCTACCATTCTTCATTTAAGATGTGTTGACTAAAGTAGAGCATGATTTGTGTATTAGTGATATGAAGCATCCACAATTCAAGAAAAGGTCTGTTATGGCCCCCTGATGCACCATTTAAAATGTATATCCAGCTGAAAGATTACAGAAACAATCAGAGCTTTACAGAGCCAGAGTCTTCATTAGGATAGAAAGCATTCTTAATGATATGCTACTTAGTTTGCTCTTTCACTTGTTCTTCTGATCCTCATGCAATGCTGAAAAAGTCAGTTTTAACACAAAGCTGCCTTGGAAGATTCAGGGGATATGCGTTGATGGGTGGGGATGCTGACGTAAACAGATGAAACACTTAGCAGGGAAAAATCTCTGAACAGAAGAAAATGTGCGTGAAAAATACTGACAAAGAAATTACCTGCCAGCCTGGGAGCTGTGAACCTGGGAACTAAGCCTGAGAATGAGGAGCATCCTTGATCTTGAATGTCAAGTTCAACAGAAAGGTCTTCTTCAAGTATATCGGAGGCAAAAGGAAGACCAGAGAAGCTGTGGGCCCTGCTGGAGAGCAGCTCTGAGGAAAGAGACCTGGGAGTCCTGGTGGACAACAGGATGACCATGAGCCAGCAATGTGCCCTTGTGGCCAAGAAGGCCAATGGCATCCTGGGGTGCATCAAGAAGAGTGTGGCCAGCAGGTCGAGGGAGGTCATCCTCCCCCTCTACTCTGCCTTGGTGAGGCCCCACCTGGAGTACTGTGTCCAGTTCTGGGCTCCCCAGCTCAAGAGGGAATTGCTGGAGAGGGTGCAGCATAGGGCTACAAAGATGATTAGGGGACTGGAACACCTCTCTTATGAAGAAAGGCTGAGGGATTTGGGTCTCTTTAGTCTAGAAAAGAGACGGCTGAGGGGTGACTTTATCAATGCTTACAAATACTTAAAGGGTGGGACCAGACTCTTTTCAGTGGTGCCCAGTGACAGGACAAGAGGTAAGGGGCACAAACTTGAGTACAGGAAGTTCCACCTAAACATGAGGAGGAACTTCTTTACCTTGAGGGTGGCAGAGCACTGGAACAGGCTGCCCAGGGAGGTGGTGGAGTCTCCGTCTCTGGAGACATTCAAAACCCGCCTGGACGCGTTCCTGTGTAACCTGCTCTAAGGTGGCCCTGCTCTGGCAGGGGGGTTGGACTAGATGATCTCCTGAGGTCCCTTCCAACCCTATGATTCTATGATTCTATGAAAACTGTAATGGCAACTTATGTGAAAGAAATGGAAACAGTGTGGGAAAATCTGTTTCCTTTAGTATTTACAGTGACCAGGAGTTTAAACTGCAATAGAGCAGTGACATGCCCCCTGCTTAGATGATGCAGCTGCAACATGGTGTCAGACTTCAAGTAACAGAGAAGCAGAGCATGCTTAAGAAAAACAGGGTAAACAGAAGCAATAACTGCCATATTAAGAGGAGATTGTGTCTGTTACCTCCAAAAAATGATGGGAGTTGTACTCATTTCAGCTTCATGGTAGTTAAAATTACATCCACAGCTGAAATAACAGGTGTAAACAGTAAGCAAAATGGAAACAGTAGTGTTCTTAAGGCAAGCAAAGATCTGGAACTTTGTAGTCTTTTTACTGAAGATTTTCAATGTTCATGTAAGGAATACAAAAATTAAAATTAAAAATAACTTGTAATATGGACATTGTCAGTGGACAGAACGGTAAAAATGATATTCATTACTTGATATTTGGCTAATCAAGAAATAAATTAATAGTTTTTCTTTACAAGGTTCTTTACTAGATACTTGCTATTTCCCCGCCACTCTCCCCTTCCCCCCACACACCCGGAAGGGCTTTTTGTTGTTGTTGGGTTTTTTATTTGTTCATTTTTTAAATCTCAGAATAGATGTCACCTGATTTTGTAAGATGAATAAATATGGATAGAACTAAATAAAAATAAGAATTTTTAAAAGTCTGCATTTAGATGAATGAAAATTGAAAAAGTATGTGAAATGGTCTGTTAATTTTTGATTGGGGGGGGGGGGGGTGTTTGTGGGAAATAAAAAGGCG
>VXBO01006268.1:142631-163448 GCA_013400135.1 Rhinoptilus africanus | reverse complement strand
TGTTCTATAAAACCACCTCAATCTGAGAGAAAAACTCTAGTTGGAGAAGATTTCCTTTCCTTCACATATAGACATTTATATGCTTGTTCGTTTAAACACTTAGTTTTTTTCAGGTGGCCAAAAAGATATAACATGTCTTCCTTTAAACATATTTTTCTTTTATCCTTGAATCGTCCTTGCTACAGTGGCATTACTGTGTTATAATTTGTTCTTGAGGAATGGCTGTAAAAGTAAAGGTTCCTTTTCTGAAAATGTAGTCATTCATACATATCGAAATACTGGAGGGGCATGCCATTATTCTGTCTGGTTAATCAAATCAAACACAAGAAAAACTTTGTTATTTAATTTCAGGTCTTTTATAACCTTTCCAAACTGAAAAAGAAAGTGTCAGATTCCTGAAACAAACACAACTCCAAAAAATAAAATTCAAGAGTATGTGGCTTGGCTAAGTAATCTGCAATAAAAATCATGAGAATAAATACTAGAATTCTTTGTGGAAAATTTTAAGGGCTAGCACATTTGAACTTTTTAACAAAACTTTTAAAAATAACAAGTAAGTATCCTACTTACTGAGTTTCTGAGCTAAATGTAAAAACTGACTCACTCATTGACTTCAAACTGTAATCACACGAATTGAGTCATATGATATGCCAGAAAAAAGACACTAAGACATGGAGCTAAAATCCTCTATGCAGTAGTAAAAAAGATTGCATAACTTTTTATGTTTCTGACTGTAAAAATTATTAAAATGGGTAAAATGCATGAATTCTATAAATTTATCTGACATTCTAAGTACATTACATGACTAGCAGACAGATTTCGCAATCATCAGGTTATAAAGGTTTAATGTAAATACGTGAGTCTAAATTTCTTAGTATTTACCCTCTGCCTAGCTGACATATTTTTCAACCCAATTTCAAGTGTTTAATGGACATTGCACCAGTAGATTTGTGGAGGCGTGTGTGTGTATGCATAATGAGTAGAAAGCTGAAAAATTACTTGAAAGCCATATTGATAAAATAAGAGGAAAACCAAGCTTTTCCAACTATGGAGGCCAAGACACACATGTAAACAGCAGTCCAGAATGAGATTACTAATTCCTGGATTGTCTCTTAAAGGAGACAAGTGTATATTTGGTGAGCTAAGTATCACTAATTCTATTATTATTTCTTTACCGTGATCATCACTAGTAGTAATATTGTTGAGTAGAACTTAATACAACATCCATCACGCTTGTTAGAGTTGCATACTCACTTGCTATTAAATCTCTACTTTTGTTACAAAATAGGCAGGAGTATATGGTTAATTTCTATGCCTAAATTTTACTTTCAAAAATTGAAATGTATAAAATGGTTAAAGATTTAGAGTGATGAAATTGTTGTCACTTGAACTGTAGCTAGAATTAATTCAATATAAATCATGAACATTTTCAGTAGCATATGCTAACCCAAATTTCTGATTTTCTATCTCCACGGAAATTTGCAAACTGTTCTAACATTTACTTTCAATCAATTTCAAGATGTTTTTATATTTTTTAAAAAACATTTCTGATTTGGCCTAATTTTATTATCTGAAACCACAATCTGAAATAAGATATCTGAGGAAAAATATATAGCAAAAAAAACCAAGTTCCATTTCTTCTGTTTCTCCAAAGTATATCTTAAAAGATATTACAACAAAAAATATCCCTAACCTTTTTAAATTACCTTTACATTCACTTTTTATATCTCTGACACATTAAAGATAAGAGTTTTTTTAGTTTTAAAACTGAATATAAAATACTTTATCTATGGAGAAAAAGCATAAACTATAGCCAGTGATCAAAGGTCTCTAACACTCATTTTCTTTGTTTTTCTTAAAAGAAACAGGAATCACAGAAAAGAAGATTGCATAATACAAACAACTTCTAATACCTAGAAAATATTTTCAACACTGCAGAGATTACTACCTTGTAAGAACATGCCCTTCAGTGAATCAGAAACGATTCACATGGTTTTGGGCAAAAAATGTGGTACTGAACTTGAATAGTATTGTAGAAATTTTCAAAAGACCATTATCCAAAAATATTTTGCTGTTGATAGGTAGTGTGTGAAATGGAAAGTTACTCTAGAACACCTATTGATTATCATCACATTAATATGGAGAATTCATCTGAGTATCTTCCAAACATGTTCATATGATCATATTCAAATGGTGGTGCCTTGTGAAAGTTCAAACCAATTGTATTATGCTCTTTTAAAAACATTTTCAAATATCACTCATACAGTTTCTTTTATGACTTGAAAATAATCAAGAAATAATGGTCGATTCAAATACAAATTCACTATTCATGCATTTTTATGTTCTCATGCTTTGAGGCATTTTTAAATGTTGTGAAGAATATGTTATCCAAAACATCTTTAATTGTATTCTCAATAGAAAGAGGAGTTAGTTTATAGTTCAATTGGCAACACATAGAGATTTTAGATGAGCAAGAAGTGTTACTTTAAGTGTGGGTGAATAACAGTAGTATTTTACGTGCATTTTTCACTGCTGTGCTTTTTTAATTTGTTGCTGTAAACAGTTGGTCTATGCAAACAATCATGCATAATACTATGTTATACTTTGTATTTATGCACTCTAGTGTAAGTAGTCAGCAATATCCAGGGAGCAATTCATCCCCAAATTAAGACATTGGTGTTGTCTACAGTATCTGCCTATTAGTTAGATGTCTTCATACAGGTTATACTCGGTATAAGCACTACAGTCAGTGGAACCAAGAGAGCTGTTCAGTTCATCCTACGGTACATGTGCACATCTGGCGAGTTGAACACTTTTTTCAGGCAACAATGGGCTTTCCATATTTACTTATAAATTGGCATTTTCTACCATATGATTTGGCCTATGTTTTCTGACTCGGTCTGTTCTGACTGTTCTAACTGTTGCTGCAGACAACTAAATTTAGGCATCTGAATTTGAAACTGATTTCTTAGAAAGATACTCGGGCTCATTTTTGGGCTTAGCTCGTAATATGTGCATAAGATAAAATACAATTTTTACTTCATGGAAGTTTGCATAGATAAAGCATTCCTATCTTCAGATCTTCAAAAAGACAAAAAGCTATTTCAAATGTCTTTTTTCATTCTAATGATGACTTCTGATATTACTGTAAGAGCTTTTCTGAAACAATCATTTGGAGGACAAAGACAATTCATAAGTGTGAAATATATTCACTCAGGTCAGATAAATAGGAATTATCTGAAGCAAATGGTTAGACTGAGGTAAAGACAGAACATGAAAATAAAATCTACAGAACAAAATAATCTGATTCCTTTCTTCAGAGGTTTGTATGACAATACTTCTTGTGTTTATGCAGTTTCCTACTGTGGGTGTTGGGTGGCCAAATTCTTTCATCTTTAAGCAGCATAATGAGTACAAGGTTTTAAGAGAGATTCCAGTTACACAAATTTTTATTTTTTTTTCTTCATTTTTGTGGGGCTGACCCTCCTTTTACTGCTTTTTGTGTCCGACCTTGTCTTTTAGTAAAATTCAAAGGAAGAGTTTCTCTTTCCAGTGACACCCACAAGATTCTGAGGATTCTCTAGAAACTCATCATCTGATTTGAACACACAAGCAGCATACACCACTAAAGCTTCTTAAAGACTAGTGTCCTCTTCTATTTTTAAGATACTGAAATTAACTGAAAATTTTCAGATCTCTTTTGAAAGGCTTTCAAAGTTTCTCCTATCTGTCAGAAAGGTCTGTATGCTGTCATGGTTCAAACTCCATTCACACACAGAATGCATTGGATCTTAACAATAAAATAAATGTTAGTTTAGAATTATTATCTGCACATTAAGTAACAACTTTTTCTGGAAGCATCCCTTCTCACACCCATTTTCATTACTTAAGTTACATTTATTTAAAAAAAAAAAAAAAAAGAGCCTGAATGATGCATTTTTTTTTAGAAAAAAGTCATATTTATGTTAGCACTTTTATAACTGTTATTTCAAATATCGAAATCAATCAAGTTGCAAGGTGAAAAGAAATCTTTATGTTCTGTAAAAAGGCAAGTCTGTGGTGCTGAATTATACATTAAAAATGAAAAACAGTCAACATTTTCATTGCTCAATGTTGTTTTGAGAAAGATAAATTCCTGATACTCTTGTGAGATATAAATGAAATCAAAGGACAATTTAAATTATTCAGACTTGTCGTGGTTTGGCTTCAGATGGCAACAAAGAACCATGTCCGTCTCGCTCCAGGCTTTCCTGAATGGAAAGCGCAAGGAAAGGGCAGAACTCGTGGGCTGAGACAACGGCAGTTTTAATAGAGTAACAAAGGTAGCACAAAAACAACAATAACAACAATAACAAGGACAGAGGAGTATACAAACGCGGTTAGGGAACCGCCGCTCACCGACCGCACCCGGGATGCCCCCGCTGCTCCAAGCAGTGACTTCCCGCCCCCTCCCGGCATCTCAGGGCAGGCGTGGCTCACATGGGATGGAATACTTATACCCCCAGGCCGGGGAGAGTTAACCCTCTCCCTGCCGGAACCAGGACAAGACTGCTGGACAAATACATAGAGAAACAAAAAAGACAGTGACTCTTGAAATATGGAAGAAGTTGCTTTGACTAGCAAGGAGGGGTTTTTAAGATTTTATTCAGATTTTACTGGGTTTGTTTTGGAGGGGTTTAATGGTTTTGGTTTGGTTTGGTTTGCGTTTGATTTCCACTAGGAATCTGTCCAAATATGAAATCAAACAGATTTAGGAACCAATGTGAATTGGTAACCACCTATGATAGAACATCAAGGTTTTATATGATCTTGCTGTAAACTTCCTATGGGATCTTGTGAACCACTGACTAGGAATTTCCAACATGAATCTACTTTGTTATTGTATGTAATTGCATACAGAGAAAATTGTCATTAGTGACAAAGTAGGTCATTAGTGCCATAGTTTTTCAGCAGCAAATAAAGTAAGAGTCTCTATAGCTTTTGAACGTTATTCTTAAAAGTTCTTCTTTTATCTTACACAGCACTGAACTCATTAGTGATGCCAGTAAACCTATACAGAATCTATACAGTCCTTAAGATTATATGAACAATTTATACAGTTGTGAAATTAAACACAATGAAATAATTGTTATTATTAATAATAGTTATTATTATTAATAGTAGTAAAGGAATATGAATGGTAAGAGACAGGACAAGGGGAAGGGGAGGGGAAAGGGGAAGACAAGAAGAAGAAAAAAAGACAGGAGGTAGTCAAGATACCATTTATTAGGAAAAATCTATACCAATGTGTCCTAAAATATGACAAGGACTTTTATTTTTGATACTGTGATATCCGGAAGCATTTAGGTTTATGCCTAATTGTGCATGCAGTTTACAAGGCACTTTAGCTGTCTAATGTGACATTTCCAAGCAAGCAGTCTCGGTGTGGCTTTGGAAAATAAATTATGTAAAAAAGTTACGGTTCTGATTTTTTTCTCAGGCCATATTATACAGCTTTTTATATATATATCTCCATGATGTATGTTAATGTAGATTATTCTGACCAAAGTTCTACATCAATAAAACTCTTATTCAGCAAGTAAACCTAATGGCTTGGTTTTGCCAACTGATTGTACACTTACAATAGTACTTTCACAAAAGAATTTTACTTCATGTAAAAAATATTTTCCTCTGTTGTTTAAGGTGTTAACATCTGTGCACAATTAAACTATTGCATTAAAACCTACTGAGTAAGCTATTTTGTAACATTTAAGGGTTAAAATTGATATTTATAATTCATTTTATGATAGACTTGTGGAGAATGTGATCAGTTTGCTTATTAAGCGTATAGAATCATATATTATCAACTGAAATGTCTTCAATTTGGAATTTAGAGCAGATGTGATGCTTGGGTTTTCACTGCTGTTCACATTGTAGGAGGACTTTGTCGTTCTCACTTTTCTTCAAGGGCATAGAGATGAAAGAAAAAAACTTAGCAATGAAAATTTCTCATAATTTCTCTCTACTTCTGAGTACATGCTAGCTGTTCACATTAAACAAAGTAATTATTATGATAGCTGAGATAAGCAAATGTATTTTATATATGGGAGCCTGTAAACACTTGAGTCCACATCTTGATTGTGTGTAGTTTACTAACATAGGTACAGCTACAAAGTTGCATACATCAGCTGCATCCTAATTTGTTCTGATTAGGTTCAGATGTGTTCCATTTATGACTCATAATCTATATGTGGCACATGTAGCTACTGATACTCCATTTTACACAGTGCCCTCTACTCAAGGGCCAATTTGGGATCAAGCAGTGGTAAAGAAATATTTCATTGTCTGTATTAATACCTTGCTTTGTGTCACTACCTTTCTCAAAGGTCTCTTGGCTGTACAGTCAGAATGTGCAGAATGACTGTGTGACATGTATGCAAGATAGCCAATATGTTCATTAAGTGGGGAACCTATTGTGTAGGCAAAATATTCTCTGTATAGAGCATCCAGAAAAACAATATTTATTGCATGACTAAAATATCTACCTTTCCTGTGCCCAGTAAGCTTCCAGTTATCATTATAAGCAGAATTGTCCTGAGTACAATAGAACCGTTATATGATCAGAGAGGGATCAAGATGTATGAACTACTTCTGATGTTGAAATAAGATAATTAATCTGCCTCAAAAAAATAAGAAATCTTGTTATTAGTTAGGAAGCAATAATAAAAATACAGAATGTTCTGGAATGTCAAGGTTCAGAGTGGTTCATGCAGTCCTTTTGGAGCTCTCTTTTGTGCTTCTAAAAGTTAGCTCTGAATTATCAATAAGCCTAAGAAAAAGCAAAACAAAGCAATGTTTTTTTTATGAATGAAGCTCAAGTATGGATAATGGAAAAACATCCTTATGAAAAAAAAAAATTGCTGTTATTCTGATTAACTTCTGCAGTAATGATATAGTCTCAGAAGCTAAAAAAAAAATAAAAATAATAAAAAACAACAGAAAAAGAAAAAACAGCTCAGTTTTCTCAATCTTATAACTTTATGCATATATATGACTACACTGCTCTCAAGGTTATATAAAATTGGTGGTTTAAGTTGTCAGTGTTAGGAAAATAATTGTTTTTATTGCAGAGATGATTTTCTGTAATTTATAGCAATTTTTAAGACAATATTAATCCATTTTCTCAGGAATGTTCTTGTAGATTTTCTGCTTTAAAATTCTTTTGTGGTATGATTAAATGTAGTAAGTAATTTCTGTAACTATGTGTTAGTTTTAAGAAATGTAAAGTAGACTCCAGTAAAGTGAGGTTTTTTGTTTATTTATTTTAACTTTCTTCTTTGGTGACATCATTTTGAACAACGTTGATGTTAAAGTAGTTCTTGCTGTATTAAAGGACAATTTAAGAACAAGGAACTAGATTAAGATTTTAGAAAGGAGTAGGCATTTAAGTTAACGAATGGTTGAACTTTTAAAATACAGTTTCAACTTCAAACATTTCCTTCTGGTTTTCCCATTGACGATTCCTGTAGCAATACCCTCCAAAAGACCCTAGAGGGAAATCTTTCCTAGGTTGGAAAGCAGCTCTGGCTCCAAATCCTTGTGTTGGCTATGAGGAAATGGCATAGTTTCTCTGGGTTAAGCCAGTAACAACCATTTTTAGATTCAGGTCAGATCTTTAAATTTTTCCAAGCCAGAAAAAAGAAATAACACTGTCCAACTAAAGTTTCTTCTAGCTCAACAGAGAAAACATTTATTTTCCTTCCAGAGTGGAAGTGAAATCACAGTGATTGTGAATACTGAGTCCTGGGGAACAACACTTGTGACCAGCTGCCGGCTGGATTTAAGTCCATTCACCACAACTCTTTGGGCCTGGCACTGTATCCAGTTTTTTACTCAGTGAAGAGTACACCTATCCAACCCATGGGCAGCCAGTTTCTCTAGGAGAATGCTGTCAGAAATTATATCAAAGGCTTTAGTAAAGTCCAAAGACACAATATGCACAGCCTTTCCCTCATCCACTAAGTGGGTCACCTTGTCAGCTTGTCATAACAGGAGATCAGGTTTGTCAAGCAGGACCTTCCTTTCATAAAAACATGCTGACTGGGCCTGATCACTTGGTTGTCCTGTACATGCTGCATGATGAAAGGAAGTACTTAGAAAGGACACTTAATGTAAACTTTAGGGAATTGCTTAGATTAAATTTAGAAACCATGTTTATTACACGTATCTCTTCAAAGAATCAGTCTTTAAACAATAGTCAGAAAGGCACAATGATATCTCACATTAACGTTCACTGTTGATGACCTTCAGTTAAGTAACAACACTAGTACAGAAAAGGAAAATCATCACGGATGTAGTTACATTGGGACAATTTAAAAATCTTTAATATTAAACTGAGGGTTCAGATGCAAGCATTTTCCATTATTTGCAGAATGTTTCATATTGTGAAGCAGAAATAGAAGATTTTAAGCATAGATGAATCTTTTAGTTAAAAATGAAAGCATCTTGCATAGAATACGCTTATCTTTTACTCTGAATTCCACCCCTAAAATATTCTAATAGACAAAGAGTAATAAGCAAAAGCTTCCTGTCCCTTGAAGTTCTTGAAAATTTTTAGAGACACTAACTTGATAGGGTTGAAAATAAAACTGAGTTTCTTCAGCTCTGCATACATTTCTATGCTAAGGTGTTTTCAGGCTCACAGACATTCCTGCAATAGTCTGTTAGATTTTATAGACAGCATGCTTTAACAGAATAAATTCTCATATCTTAAGATCTAATTAAATAATGGTATAAGAGACATCAGAGTTGATTTTGCCCATTCTTCTGCCCTAACTCATGATCAAATTTGTCTTTACTATTATTAATATTTTCTGGATGCCTTTCAAAAAATTCCAGTTTGGATCATTCAATAGCTTAGGAAGTTCTCTTTTCGTAATGTTTACTGTGCAACTTTTTTTCAAATTAAATACATTGCTTCTTGCATTCATCATAAATTTAGGAAATGGTTAATTTAATCCCTTCTTATGATGAGTATACACACATATGAAGTTCCACTGTTGTCTCTCCACATATCACCCCTCTATTCTCTTATTACATTGAATAAACTAAATTTTTCATTTTTGAGGGGGAGCAGGGCAGATAAGTGTACTGTCTTGAGGTTCTCTCCATGACCTGCAGGGAAACACCTGCTCTGGCACCTAGCACACCTCTTCCCCCTCCTTCTCTCATCTTGGTGTCTACTAGGTCATTTCTCACTTTCCCTCACTGCCTGTGTAGCTTTTTGCCCTTTCGTAGATATATTTTCTCTGATGGGTTGAGGTGTGTCCTGCGGTGGGTCCATTTTGGATCCAGCTGGAACTGGCTGTGTCTGGCATTCGGCAGCCCATGGTCAGAAGAAAGGCCTCCTTATAGAGGCCTCCCCTACTTCTCCCCGTGCCCTCCACTCCTAAAATCTTTCTCTCTGTACCCAATACATATATGTATAACACACATACACTACAAGATTGATATACTCTATCTTTTTGTCGTCCCACATTTTCCTGGAACACAGTTTCCCAGAACAAACTTTTTTAAGGTCTTCTTAGTTCTATATAGAATAGAACAATTATGTTTATCATATGTCTCACAGACAACAGCCCATTTTATACTGAGTGGTATGGTATTTGACTTTTTTCCAACAATAAGATATTCACTCATTCCAATGTTTGATACACTATAGTCCCTAGACTCCATTTTTTCTAGTTGCTACGTCTACAGATAGTCCCCGATCCATATTTCTGAATTAGCATTTCAAGAATAAACCTTATATAGAACATATTTATTTAAATTTTCCCATCATTTCTCTCTTTTGTCTAGATATTCTTTGAATTCCATATTACATAGCACTTTTTAATTATTCTTTATTGCGTAGGAATATAACATAGAAGAAAACCTTTGTGAAATGCCACTGGAGTCATTCTTGCATTTTGACAGTGAGCTAGTGATAGTTATTCCTTATCAGTGATCATTTCAGTCCCTTTAATTGAATTTATCCTTTTATGGACTTATCTAAATAACATATCCTTAGCTTACTTTTAAGAATTGCTTGAAAATCAGGATGAGATTCTTACTCTTTATTTTTCTGGACTCTTTGTATACAATTAAAAGAAAATATTTTGATACAGCCTCAAAGGATAAAAGAAGGCACATTTAAGACATGGTTCATTTTCTCTTATTATAGAATTGACCCTTACAGGTGTGTTAACCTTGAATATTAGTTGACTAGCATTATTGTGCAGATTGAATCTAGTCTGGAAAGTAATTTGAAATAAGCAAAATAAAGACCTTTCAAGGTAAAATAAATTTGAATAAGGTGCTAGTCAATGTTAAAGTTAATAGGAAAACCCGGGTTTATGTCTGCAAGATAAACCCCTTATTTTTCCAGAATTGATCTTGAACACTGGTCATAAATCCTGTGGCCCCATAAAACTCTCTGGAAGGTTGGACTATGTGCAGTCCATACCAAATTGTTTGTAATATACTAGCTTGAGCACCTTACATGGTTTCCACCTCTTGTTTAGTTGTTTTTGTTTGCCTTTTCAGTTTGGGGGCTTTTTTTCTCATGGAAGCTGGGTTTTCACTTCAATTGTTGTAAATCATGGTCTTCATCTTGTATTCAATCTCAAAGTGGACAACTTTAAAACACATAGCCAACAAGTCCTTGCAGAGGAGATGAAAAAGTGAGAGCTCTTCCAATTAGTCACACCGTATTAACTTCACTAAATTCCAAGCCTGACAGGATCAATAGTTGCATATACATTATTATTCCAGGTTGAGTTTTATCCTACATCTAAGACCAAACTCTGACCACTTACACTCATGGACAACCTATGTACGTATTGGATAACACTCTCATTTGAGTCAGGACAATACAGTCATGAAAATCATTACAACTCAAATGTAGTAGAAACAGTAGAACAGGATATACACATTAAAACAAAGCCAACAGATGAAAAGTTGGTCTGAAACCAACTTTTCAGACATATTATACATTCCTCCTCTTTGTTTTACATGACATATTCTTGATTCGTTCAAGATGTTATGTTGTCATTATTTTCTTTTTTAAAATAAATTTTGACTTTTATATTAACTATACTTGAGAGTTTTAATAAAAATTAACTATTGTTTATGAACAACTATTTTCTTTTTTTTCTTTATAAAATCAAATATAATTATTAACAGTGTGTGTGGTATCACTTTGGATGATAAAAGAAAGAGAATAACAAAGATAGTCTGCATTAAAAAGGAAAAGGGAAAAGTAGTGTTTTGATTGAATCTTTTTTTTCCTTATAAAAGGCCTAGAGAAAAAACAAACAAAATGTGATTTAATCTAGGACTAATCTTGATCATTTATGTGTGTGACCTCAGGCTTTGTCAAAGGACACAAAGTAAGAAGCAATTCTAAAAATATTACTGTAGAAATTGTTCACTTATCAAAAGTATTAACAAGGAAAAACAAAAATACTTAAAACCAGAGCTGTCAGTGGTATGTCTTGAGCCAAATACAAGACTGCATAGCTTGATAACCAACAGAATCATGATCCCAAGATCATGCCTCATGGCATGCCTCATGGGATGCCTCTACTGAGAACTTCTAATGAGTCACTTTGAGAAGTCTCTTTTCATTTGCATCAGAAGTTTCCAAGTTCTCTTGAAATATTCCCTTGCTGCTTTTCTATCCTCCCTCCTTTGCTACTCTTGGTTTAAATGAGCACATAGATCTACAACATCGTTTAATACAGTTCTGAATCCCCTGAAGGAAATAGCATTTCTAATGTTTGAGATTAGTGTCAAGTTTGCAAATTTTAAAGCAATCCCATGCCAATTTATTATATACATTTTCCTGAGCAAACTCTAGTTTTAAAATATATGAATAATTGTTTGGCTTGTCAGAACTACACTTAAGTGTACTTGGCTGTTGCTGTATTCTAATGTATATTTTTTCCTCGGTTAATTTTGCTTCATTACACTGAATATGGGAAAAACACTGAAATTACTTAAAGAATGATGTCTTCTTATATCTGTTATACTATAGGCTTGTGTATTGTATATGATAGTATAAAATAAATACAAAAAAGATGGAATTCTAAATTCAATTGCTTTATGACACTGATAGATCTCAAGCTCACATTTATTATTTTGAGTTGAGGCAACAGCACTGAATACCAATCCTACTGAATGCCCCTTTTATTCCTTAATAGAAAATAAAATAATAAAAAATAAATAAATCAGGTAAAAAAACAAAATTGTGTATCCTAGCAAGTGACGCTCGCTGTACGAGATCTGGATTCTAGTCACTGCTCCAAAGACTGTGAAGGTATTTTACATTAAACTTCCATGGAATGCAGCACAGAAGCTACCTCTGAGGAATGACCCTAGTTGCAGATCTACAGCATCATGTCTTTTGTTTACGTTTTCTTCTACAAGGGATGTTGAATTATTTCCTGCAAATTGTTACAGCTTCAACAGTGTAGAACAGCCTGTAATTTTACTCAAGAAAACAACTTGCTTTTGCTTATTGGATTTGTGTGACTAGGGAATTCCCCTAGGGAATTTTCTGACATCCTTGGTTGATCTCATACATGAAAGATAGTGAAGGCTGTTCTACTTTCTAAATAAGCAACTTTTTTTAACCCTTGAAAAAGAGGATCGTGCTGAAGTTCCAGTGGTAGTAGAAATACAAAATAGCAAACTCACATGGGGCAACAAGGGAAAATTCCAATTCTGTAGCAGTTTTTAAAGAGTAATATATGTAATATTAGTCCTATTAGGTAACTTGAATTAATACTGTGCAAAAACATGAGGAGGAACTATTTCCTAAACAAAAATACTATTTCCTAAACATGAGGAGGAACTTCATTACCTTGAGGGTGGCAGAGCATGGGAACAGGCTGCCCAGGGAGGTGGTGGAGTCTCCGTCTCTGGAGACATTCAAAACCTGCCTGGACGTGTTCCTGTGCAACCTGCTCTAAGGAGGCCCTGCTCTGGCAGGGAGGTTGGACTAGATTATCTCCAGAGGTCCCTTCCAACCCTATGATTCTGTGATTCTGTGAAAAAGTTTTTGTATTCATAATGAATAAGTTTTGGTATAAAAAGCATATGAAAAAAGAAACCAAAACAACAACAACAAAACCAAACAACCTAAGCAAGCTAGCAAACCAACAGAGCCTAAAAGATAAGACTTTTCTGTGTTTCATTCAAATCAGTACGGAGGAACTGCATGAGAATGAGTTGCAGCATGTTGAATTAGAAAAATCAGGAAGGCTTTAAGAAAGACTACACTGGAAATACATGCCTCTCTTTAAATCATCCGAGTGAGAAAAACAGGAATCTATGCTGTTTGACTGACGTATAGACAAATGAAAGAAATCAAAAACATAGCCAGGTATGGCAAAGGTGTTTGACTTAAAAAAAAAAAAAAAAAGCCAATGATGGAGCTGACCTACATGCTGAGTGATGTTTTCTTCCTGGGGATAATTCAGTTGGGGAGTTAGTGATGCTCCACAGAGTGAAGGAAGTTCTCTTGACTGTATTAATCTGAGAAAAAAGGAAACCAACTCTTCTCAAGCAATTTCAAGCAGCCAAACAACTGTGCTGAGCCTTTCTCTTCCTTTATATTATAGTGGTTTTTTGGGGTTTTTTTAGTAAGGAAAGAAGGAAAATAAAAAAGGAAAAAAGGCTTAGAATTCAAAATATAACCTTCAAGTTCTGCTAAGTAAGAGATCAACCTGGCTAAATTGCAATTTCTTCAATATTTTCAATCTCAAAAAGGAAATACGCAGAAGTTGTAACTCTTGCACCTTGGATAAAGTAAAGAGGCCAAGGTACAAATGAACAAGCATTGGCTCCTGAGATCACAAATTTGATCCGTGACAGAAATCGTTTTAGCAGTTAGTAAGAAGTATGTTTTATTGTTCAGTCCCCTTCTGCAGACAGATTTTTTTTTTTAAACAAAATAGTAGAGATAGGTTGAAGGCCTTGAGGGTGATGCCCTAAGAGAAAAAAGTCAGTAATTAGAGTTGGGGCAATCTATGTTGTAATCCATTTACAGAAATACACAAATATCATTTTACTTTTTTGATTGTTATGAACATATAATAAACAGATTTTTGCAAAAATCCTGAGGCAAAGATTCTATCCTAGTGTCAGGAGACTACTGTCTCATATTGTTTATTACCCATAGACTAAGGTGTCCCCTGAAGCGTAACAAAGAATTTCTTGTTCGTGTTTTAGTTCACACTTTTAAATATATCCCTGTCTTTTTCTTTGCTGTAGAAAGGAGCCAGATAGGTTACTTAATACCTCAGTTTATATATAGGGAAAATAATTAAAATTAATTTAGGTAAGATCCAGTAATTTTGGTCTGCAACTTAACTTCATATTGACTTTAAGAATATTTTTCCCAGTAAATTCAAGATAGATATCAAGAAAAAGAAACACAAACCCAAAGTTGTCTTTAAACTTATGGCTTTATGTCATGATGGATTTTTTAATGGAACGATGAATTAAAAAAAAAAATAATCTAGTATTTCAGTTGTACTTACCAAAATGGTCAAATTACTGAGGAATATGCATAGTGTAAACACATTCACTTTTTATTTCTTTACCTCTGACCTCTCTAGTCATGTGTTGTGCTACACAGAGTTGTATTTCTTGCAAAACAAAATGCTAAACAAATATAATTTAGAAGTTTATTTAACATGTTGAACTTTAATTGATTGCATATTCAGAGAATTTGAAAACTATGAGTGATAATAAGGAAGAAACTGACATTCTTTATATCTGTTGTAGATAAACTGTGTCACAAATCATATGAATATCCCTTTCTGATACAAACAGCACTTGTAATGAATGGCCTTGACATTTTCATTTTTCTCAAGCTAAACATCTGTGTTAATTGATGGCAAGTATGCCTCCCATGATGTGTTCTTTACATAAATTGCTAGGTGTTTTTCATTCCCACTCTGGGATGACTTTCTAGCTCAATTTGTTGTAAACTCTGCTTATATAAGAAGTGTTAAGATTTTTTTTTTCCCTTGGAAAACATAGATAGGATATAAAAAAATCCTTATACCTGTCTTGGGCATAAACTTTGTTTTGTGTGCTTAAAATTATAAGAATTTTCTTATAAAGATGGTTATTATTCAAGCCCTGTAGACTCTTTACTTATCTTCCACAATTAAACCAACTATATTTGAGTAATTAATCAGGTAATCAGATTATCTGCAAGAATATCAATGTTTTGGGTTTTTTTTTTAATGTATTTTAGAAGCTTGTTTAAAGGACTACAGAGGATTCCATACAGGTTAGATGTTAGAAGTAGGGTTTGTCTAATAAATGAAACAAACCTATGAAATCCAAATACTAAATCAACTAAATTGAGACAAGAAAAACAAAAAAAAGAATAGAATCACTTATGGTAACAAAAAGTGGTTAAAGTAAATTATCTTCTCTAATGACATGCTGTTTCAATCAGTTGTCTTGACAACATCTGTTAAACAGTAGGAAGTGTAAGCTACGATATTGTCCTGGTTCTGGTGGGGACAGGGTTAACTCCCCCTAGGCTCAGGCAAGGGTATTAGTATTCAATCCCATGTGAGCCACGCCCTCCCTGAGCTGCCGGGAGGGGGCAGGAAGTCCGGGGGGGCCCGGGTCCAGTCGGTGAGCAGTGTTTCCCTAACCGTGTTTGTATATTCCTCTGTCCTTGTTATTGTTGCTGTTTTTGTCTAACCTTTGCTGTTCTATTAAATTGTTTTTGTCTCAACCCACGAATTCTGCCCTTTTCTTGTGCTTCCCATTCTGGGAATATCTGGAGCGAGCGACACGTGGTTCTTTGTTGCTGTCTGAGGCCAAACCACGACAGAAGTTATGAAGGATAAAGAAGTAGAGCAGTCAAGAGGACACAGATGTATGCTCAGTGCTTCTCTCCTACCACTGCTACTTATTTTTCTGTGGAGTATAACCCACAGCAGTTGTCAAGGTGCATCCCAGGAGTAATCGCAATCATCAGTTACATCTACAGGAGTGTCTAGTGAAAGGCCCTGCCTCATTACTGTTTCCCATGCATCTGCTGCCTGCAATATAAGCCAACTATTTTAAATAATGTAGATTGAAACTTTTGAACACTGGTTAGAACTCCTTTATCAAGATTAAATTAAGCTACTTCAAACACAGCAGATGAATTATGTATAGAAGAAAATGTATTCACCACAGTACTTTACTGAATAGTAAAGATATAAAGCCATAATTTGAAAAGCAGAAATAAATAGTACAACAAAAATTTGTTTAAAATGTAGCTTTCATCTGTATTACTCAGTTCCAGTATTAGCAATGACTGTAAAAATAGGATTGTGTTTAATCAAGAATTTTAAGATTTTGAAAATTGGGGTCACTCGTCTTCAGAATAAAATTAAATATTCCTGAAGAATAGGGGAAATAAGTGAGAAAACGTGAAAGAGAAAACAACTGTCTGAATAGGTTAAAATATAAGTGTTCTGATTCCAGTTCAAGTTGATTTTGGCTGGAGAATTAAAATTAAGTCATCCTTAAAACTAGCTACTATCCTAAATCATTGTTATACAGTTACTATCTCCTTTAAATCTGTTGTATTTGGTATACATAAGAAACAGATACTGCACACATCATTAGGCCAAAGAAGCTATTAGATGTCAGTAGGAGGGAGGTGATCTGTGAGCATTCCACAGATCCTGAAACAATTTCCAGTCATATCTCAATGTCATCCCCAACTGCTATGTTTCTGCAGGAAAGCAAACAAAACGGGGTCCCCCTTTGTTCAGATTTTAGACAATAGAGGCCAAGACACTGTGAAGAGTGCCTCTGTCTCATTGTTTATATGTAGACAGAGACAATGATGCTAGACTTAGACTGCTAAACATGGGTCCCATTTGTTCAGACAAACATGAGTCATGTTTATTCTAGGCACATTGTTGTGTTAACATCAAGAAAACAAATAGAAACATAAATCAAATAGTGAGAACACGAAGTCCTCACTGTAAAACTTTATAAAACTTATGTAAGGTTCAGCATTCTGAACACAATGATTTCAACCTATGAATAAAAATATTATTGCAAGATTTGAAAATATTAAAAATGCAGTAAAGAAGGGAGGACAATCACACAATATTGTAATGTAAAATATTTTTCAAATATATATTTTTAACACTATTTTTCATTTCTTTTTGTTTTGGCATGTTTTTGTGTGTGTATGTGAAGAGAGTAACAAGAGTGCTAATTGTCTTTTTTCTATTTCTTATAAGGAAAAGAAGGTAATAATTAAAACCTTTTGATTATTTTAGACATAATATTCTTGCAATTGAATAAAAAGGGACCTTTTTAATTATGTGTGAGAGAACTACTGCTGCTTATGCATAAATGTGAGATCCAGAACAAGATTTTTTACTCCTTAATCCTGAACTTAGTTTGAAACCATCTAGATATTCTTAAGCTTCTTAGGTAATTCCAATTTTTAACCAAAAAAAAAAAGAAATCTCAGACAATTAAATTTTACATATTACACATGTCCAGAATCATCCTAATTCAAGAACTGAAGTAGAAAATTTCCTAAATTGCATCAGTCATTTCTCAGCTGTGAAAGAGGTAAGCATAAGCTGTTCTGGAGCACAGGTGTATAGCTCAGTTGTGTTCTTCCTACAGGACATCATCTAGGGCTCTTTCCTCACTTTTCTTCTCAGTTTTCCTCTCACCAATTCATTTAAGGATGCCAGTGGAAGAAAATCTTGGCACATAGGCAAAAATGAGGCTATTCTGTACTGGATCCTGAAAACTAGGTCTGTGTCAATTGCCAGAAATGCTACTTCTCATCAGAGTTCATTACTATCCATAAACTTGGAACTTGAATTACAGAATTTTTTAGAAAGTGTCAAGGTTTTGGCCGAATTGGCCAATCAGAACAACAGTTAGCTCTTCCCCCCTNAGCCTCAGTGCATACCATTCCTTGGTATAATCAGGTCTTATCACTCCGAGAGTGAACGCTGTCTGAACAATGTGTTGTTAATTTCAGACTTACGTCAGTTAGATGAGGCCGAGCTAAAAAATAAAATTCTGAATTAGAAAATTGGTTCCATTTTACCTCAAACCAGGACAGAAAGGAATGGTGCAGTAATATGCTTTTTCACACATTAACACTGAACACCTTAAAAGCAGTTATGGCTCCTGTCCTTTTAAAATGCTGCTGTCATCCATCTTTAACAAAAGGGCTTTGTTTTGAGTTTCTTGCCTTACCGAGACTTAAATCCATTTCCCAAAAATTTTTACTTATGTCATTTTGCTATCTTTATTCTTTGTTGAAGATGAGCTATTGTGATGATAAGACCTGAAGTTCCCAGACTGCTACAGGAAACAAATCAGAGGAGAAAAATGTGATTCTCCAAGTTAGACATGAGACAGACAACTGAGATTCTAAGGGCTGTTCAACGTTCCAGCTTTTTTTGTCATGACTGTATAAAACCAATATATAATGTTAAATAAAGTATTTTGCTTTCTATTTTGTTGATGGGAATAATGACAGAGAGCAAGATGAATTATCCTCGATCAGAGAATCAGAAACACCTTGTAAGCTACCCTAGAAAATGGAATGCTGAATTCTAATTCTTTGATATATCTTCCTAATGAACTCCACACTTATCAAGCTTTTTGCTCACCTATCATATTGTGGAAAAGAAGACTGTATTTTTATTGCTTTTAGTGCATTTTGTCAAGATTTAGGAATAGTACATTATCAAGAATAAGACTCTTAGTGTAACCTATCTCTCCCATTGGAAGTAGTTTCAGTGACTTATAAATTTAAGGTCAAAAAAATAATTAAGTATGTTTACTATACATCTAAGTATTTGCCCAGTTTCTGTTTTGTTGACTGAAAGATAAAATTCATTTCTGAATTTCTATGAATCTAACTTAAAATACAGAAATTCAATAGCCTGAAAGATTTTTTTTTTTTTTTCCCAAGAACAAATTGTTTATTCACTTGAAACTACATTGATTCTGGAAAACAACAAATTAGAGAGACCAATAGTGAAATCTCTCTGATAGCATATCATATGTATGATGCTTAAATAATGAAGTTCTTTGAACTGACTGTTAAACAGCTGTCTGTGAAGAGAGCAATATAAACAGACATTTTTGAAGAAGAAATATCAAGGTTAATTTCAGACTCTCTTAATAAATATTGATGGTCGTTTTTCCCCTTACAGGATATTATAAAATGTAGTAATTATTTCATAGGGATTATAAAATGTTAGTATCTTCCTTTTATGTATTCATGACCTGACGTTTGGTGCTAACACTCATTTTCTATTTTTCATTTTCCATTTTTCGTTTTCCAGAAGTTTCCCACAGTCTGTGGCTAAGAGAAGCTTAATTTCCCCAAATGCTCTTCATGGCTCAGAAATCTTCTGGGGCAGTTTCAATGTCAGCTGCCTGCACAAAAGCAAACTCATTCCTGTAGAGCCAAAAACATTATACCAGTAGGGCACATGAAGAGTCAAACTAACAGTTAGAATCTCCAGGTTTTCATAAAGCTATGCACGAATCAAAAAAGATTCTGGAAATTAGCGTATCATGAAGGAAAACCAGTTTCAGGGGATCTTGCCGTGTGCTTTCATTCAAGTCAAAGTGCAAAAATTAGTTTTGATCTGTGTAAATCAGGATTAGTTACATATTTATAACTCACTACGGTGTTTATTTTTTCTAAAATGTTTCAGCATCAATACAATGCTGCAGAATATATTAGGCCCTCAGAGCTACTGTAGTCTAATATCTTTCATTTATTTTTCAATTGCTTTTGCTATTTCTGTTTTTCTAGGAGATGTCTGACAACCCTGAAAATCGATATTTAGTATTTGTATTATCTATTCTTTGTATCCAATTAATTGGTTAGACTGTGGAGTCTGCTATATTTGCTATCATCTAAAAAAGTGGTTGCATATCCGTTAAAATCTTCTGTGCTCTTTTCCTATCTAGATTGGATTTCTGAATCTTCATGTGATGGAGAAGGAAATAACAAGGAAACAATGATAAAGTTTTCTTATCAAAAAGAAATGGTCATCACTCATGAAAGATCTCCTTCTTAAGCCTGAGAGAAAATCACCAGTGATGGAGAATGACTGAGGGATCGAGTTAAACTCCCTGTATAAAGGCTAGTGTTTGCCTGTCTCTCACACCTGAACTCATAAATTATTCTTCTTCCTGCTGGTTAAAGTCAGAACACAGGGGTTTATTTTGGTCCATTTCTTGGTTTTTTTCTGATGTTTTATGACATTGGTGGATTATTTTTCTTAAGTCTAGAGAGGAATTTCCCCCAGAGTTTCAGACTGATTTTTCAGCGATATAAGAAGATTCTCTGTCTTCTGTTGCACGAACAGCAACCGACCTCCTTCGGCTGAGACTGCACAGAGACACTACTGCCCGTCTCTGGGCCAAAGAGCACTGACACCAATATGAGGATGCTACAAATGGCGTTTATTGCAGGCTCGCACTACCTTATATACTTTACAACCTTCGTTACCACCTCTTCTCTGTCGTCACACCTAGGGGAGGTTCCATGCCCCTAACTTTCCGTGACACTGCGAGATCTTCTGAGCGCCGTCCACTACATTTCCCCCTCCCCATGTTCAACAACTCAGAGGTCTCTATTAAGTGCTGATAGTATACTCAAGAATAAGCTGTGTGTGCAAAGCGTTGCTGCGTATTGTGGATACAAGTGGCTAGAATAGGCATTCAGTGATTCTATTACAGTCTTCTGTAGACAGACAGCAAAAG
>VXBO01006268.1:115167-142047 GCA_013400135.1 Rhinoptilus africanus | reverse complement strand
GCTCCCTCTTTCCTGAGCCCATCTATGCACCCCTGGACTGACTTCGCTTTCACAGAAAGTCCCCACTCCTGGCCCTGCATAGATATCACCTTTAAGATTGCTTTCATGGTCCGGGCCCCCGTCGGCCGCCCGTGGTCCGCCGCCTCAGAGTATCACGTCGGGGTCGCCACTGTGTTGCACGAGCAGCAACCGACCTCCTTCGGCTGGGACAGCACAGGGACACTACTGCCCGTCTCTGGGCCAGAGAGCACTGACACCAATATGAGGATGCTACAAATGGCGTTTATTGCAGGCTCGCACTACCTTATATACTTTATGACCTTCGTTACCACCTCTTCTATGTCGTCACACCTAGGGGAGGTTCCATGCTCTTAACTTTCCGTGACACCGCGAGATCTTCCGAGCACCATCCACTACAGTCTTCTCATGGAAAATTCTGGATTTAGTATGTGCTAAATCCAACCCAACAATTTGACAAGTGTCAGGTACTAATTCCAAAAGGAAGCAATTCCCTAATAGCAATCAGAAAAGTGTGGAGAAAATAGCGTCTCACGGAAACACGGAGTGGTCTAATAACTCAGGCAGGCAGCTTCCTTTTCCTTGTAGTTGGAGAAGGTTAATGTGTCCTAAGAACAAGCCGAGAGTAGTGTTTCTCAAAATGGAAGAAGTAAGGACAGGAGTGAAAGCCTAAATTACTAAATAATCCCTAGATTAACTGGTAAGGTTACAGTTTTATCCAGCAACATCCCTCCCATCTTTTCTTTTGACTTGCAAATCAGAAACAGTACTGGCAATAAAACCAAAGTAGTTCTTGAGCATTTGGAAAACAGAAGTGTTTGGGCAGGTTTGAAAACATTCTCAAAAAAAGTGAAAAGACCTTCTGAAGAGTATCATTTTCTTATTTGAAAATGATACGTATTCTCAAACCAGCAAATTGAAAAGCTGATATCCCAGCAGATCATGTTTGATTACTTGCCTAGAGTGCAACAAAAAGATAGGCCTGGAATTCTTTTATTTTCACAGACTAAAGAGACATAGTCAGTGAGGAGCTGAGTGCTTCACTTAATGTATTTCAAAATGTCTTGGGAGAAAATCCTATCCTTTAAAATTTTGGCTCTGAGAATAAGTTAGAGGACAATAGTACCAATAAGAATGTAAGAGGCTTCGTGTCATATCCATTTGTGTGAGATTTCACATCTCATTGTTAGTGTTAAAGAAAAGTAGCTGTGTTTTGATCCAGCTTCATACATGCTTATCAAATGACAGTTAAAAAGATGTGTTTATACTAAGATACCTTCTTTGTCTCTTTTGAGCAGTGAAATCTAATCTTACTTGCTTATTTATAGAATGAGACAGAAGTATTCCTCAGTGAATTACACAGAGGCCAGGCATTTTGCCAGAGTACAGGTAGATCTTCTGAGTGTAAATGTATATATTTTTTATAATTTACATCCACCCTTGAGGAGACTTTGCTTGGTCTTGGAAGTTTATTATTTTTTTTCTGTGAATCTTGCTTCTGTGTCTGTCCCATATGCAAACACCAATATATAAGTGGCTGAGCGCCTTTTATTTTGTATGAATACTATATGTATTTCTTCTTAAAACAACAGTCATGCAAAAGATAAGAAGAACAAAACTTAATAAATAAGTCACTAAATGTGTATTGAAATATTTCAAGGTAATTTACACCATTAAACCTGTATTATAGTACTTGATAAGGAAACAATGATAAATTAGTTAAGAGGAACAAAATGGGTGCTTCAAGCAATAGAACAAACAAAAAAAAAATACAAACAAAAATAAAGTGGTCTTGAGAAGTATGAGCTTTTTTTAAATTTAAATAGTTTCCTTATTTTTAAGGAAAGATGGAGAAGTTCTCTATCCGGGACTATAGCACTAAAACAAGGAGTAATGGCTTCAAATTGGAAGAGGGTAGATTTAGATTAGATATCAGGAAGAAATTTGTCACTGTGAGGGTGATGAGGCACTGGAACAGGTTGCCCAGAGACATTGTGGATGCCCCTTCCCTGCAAGCATTCAAGGTTCAGGTTGGATGTGGCTTTGATCAATCCTGTCTAGTGGAAGATGTCCCTGGCCATTGCAGGGGGGTTGGATCTAGATGATCTTTAAGGTTCTCTCCAACCCAAACCATTCTGTGATATGTACTTGCTTACAAAGTTATTTGACTGCTCTCTGCTACACTGATTTTATTGCAAGGTACTCTGTATCTGTGGTAAAAACTATGTTTGTTTTAAAATCAGCGTAACTGTTCACATTTCTTTGTATACAGTATTCAGAAATAACATCTTATACGTGTATTCTCAAATGTATTATTTACAGTATTCAGTTGTACAAGCTAGGGAAATATGGATTTTCATTTTTTATAGCTAAAAGACTTTTAGGATTATGTCTGAGTCACTCATTCTTTCTCGCTCGTGATTATTGTTTGATCTGAAAATTGTACAAGAAATTTACATTAACATGAAAAGTTATGTTTTTTTGATGTCAGTATCATTCTTGCTAATCTATTCACACTAAATTTTCTGGCAGTAAGGGACAATAGATATTTCTTATCTTAACAAGGCCTGCCTCAATGCTAACACACAACTCAATACATACAAATTCATGCATTTTCTGTAGCTTCAGATGGACAGATAAATGCAGAAAAACTGAAATTTCTCCAGAAAAAAAAACAAAAAACAAAAAACAAAAAAAACCCCAAACAAAACAGAACACCCAGAAAAACAAACTATTGTAACACTACTGGAGTATAGAAATACTACAGTTCAAATTGCTTCAAACTGCTAAAGTAAAACTAAGGATGATGGACCATATATTTCAATAAAAGATCTTTAAAAGTCAAGATTCTGAATAGAAGACCTTTCACATTTATTAAATCACTAGTTAACATATTATTCAAATGACACCTGACCAGTAGAAATTTATATATATTTTTTTTACATAGTTCTTTGAGAAACCACTTGTCCATGCCTATGTTCAGTTGGATATTGAAATGCTTACTTCAACATGTAAAACACATTCAAAAGTCTCCCTTCATCTCTGCATTAAACTCAAGGTAGCAAACATGCAGCAAACACTTTTCTCTTTACACATCAAGGGCAATAATATGACTGACTGGGAGGCAGCCATAAGAATTATAATTTCAGAATCACAGAATTGCAGGGGTTGGAAGGGACCCCTGGATATCATCTAGCCTAACACCCCTGCCAAAGCAGGTTCACCTAGAGCAGGCTGAACAGGAACGCATACTGGCAGCTTTTGAACATCTCCAGAGAAGGAGATTCCACAACCTCTCTGGGCAGCCTGTTAGAAGAGTCTGTCTCCATCTTCGTGACACCCGCCATTTAGATATTGACAAGCACTGGTAAGATTCCCTCTCAGTCTTTTCTTCTCCAGGCTAAACAGACCCAGGTCTCTCAGCCTTTCCTCATGAGAGAAGTGCTCTATTCCCTTGATCATCTTTGTGGCCCTCCACTGGACTCTCTCCAGTAGTTCCCTGTTCTTCTTGAACTGGGGGACCCAGAACCGGACACAGTACTCCAGATGCGGCCTCATTAGGGCAGAGTAGAGGGGAAAGATGACCTCCCTCGACCTGCTGGCCACACTCTTTTTAATGCACTGCAGGAAGTCATTGCCCACCTTGGCCACAAGGGCACATGGCTGACTCATGGTCAACTTGTTGACCACCAGGACTCACAGGTCTCTCTCTGCAGAGCTGCTTTCCAGCAGGTCAGCCCCTAATCTCTACCGATGTATGTGGTTATTCCACCCTAGGTGCAGGACTTAATAATGTAGATGTTTAGACTCTGCAGTGAGTCAAAAGCACTTTCTGCACCCTTCCCCCTTCTGAGAATTTATCCGCAAGTATTGTTATAACAAGAAGAGTTCTGTTTTGCACATGGGTGCCCTATCATTCCTTTCTATAAGATTTATAACAATTGGGTATCTACTTCTGTTATAAAATACCAGTTCTTTTTTTTAAAAAAAAATCCCAAACTTATGTGATGTGGCTTCGTTTATTTTTTTTCTAGAATATTTCATCACAGTTATTTGTATTTTTCACTCTGTTTTATAGAACATAATTATGTTAAGGAAACTGCTTGATAAAGAGACACATTTATAGTTTCCTTGTTTTTCACAGGCTTTTCTAGTCATCTTGTGTGAACAATGATCTCACAAAATATTTGAAATCCATCACAAAATATTCCCAATGCATATGTACCCACTCATTGCATTGCATCATGTTATGATCATTTCAGTTTGGATAATTTATTTATTAGATGCTGAAATTTTTTTCATTGCAAGTGTGACTAAATTGCATATGCTACTTTCACCATCACACAGGAAAAATTTTTTGTTATTCATCACTCAAAATTGTAACAACAAATGAATAAATATTCCATTTGAGATTGTTTTAGTATTTTATTGGAAAGAATATAAAATTAGATCAACATTCATTGTTAATGTTTAAAATCCTATTTTACTACTGACTTAAATAAAAACATCTTTAGGTTTCTTATTAATATTCAATCATGGACTTCAATAATAATAACAATAATGACCAATATATTAAGAGGAAACATGGTTAATTTTTTTTGTAGTGATACAATAAATCATTTTGTAATCTTTACTTCAAACTTGCTTCAAAGTTTTTATGCTGTTAAATACATTCAGGTATTTAATATACATGCAGTCTCACTTGGTTCACTGTCTTAGAATTTTTAAATAATAAATCAAGGGAGAGTTTACAAATGGCTGAAATATTTTTTTCTTTAATATTAAATTTTTTTGGTTTATTAGCAGCTAGATTGTTTTGCAAACACACTTATTGTAACAGCTACCACAAATCACTGCAATGATGCCCCAAGAGGAACTCAACATAGCATTTGAACTTCATTAACAGTCTGGAAACATGAGCCTCATCATCATAATTTACAGATTCTTTAATCAACGTAATGATCCCAGTGTAGCTTCCATTACCTTAACTAAACAGAAACACAACAAAGACCTATAAATAAAAGCTTTAATGCTATCTTTACCATTGTATACGATCTTCCCAGAGGAAGATCATTACATTGATTGTTTGGGCATTACTTTTGCCCACATCACTAAAATACGTACCATAATCGATGGAAGCTAGCTGGAAGAAATTCTGTGTAGGCTATTGCTGTAGCCTTTTTTAGGATATCCATGTCAAGAAAATTGTCTAGTTAATCTATGGGTATAAACATTTGTGCACTGGCTTGGATTTACAGACTGTCTGAGTTTGTGGCATTCTGGTCTCTTGAACTGCATGGTCGATTAAAAATTCCCCAAACCTTACATCATATTTTTACAAAATGCAGAGGGAAGGTAAGAAATCCTGGGGGGAAAAGAAACAAACACAAAACCAAGCAATAAACAAAACAAACAACAACACCCCCCCCCAAAAAAAAACCTCCAAGCCAGTAATTATTTTTTATCACATCCCTCTTCTCCACCTCAGTTGGAATGAAGGACTAGAATTTACATAGTTACTTGTTCATGAAAGAATAAATATAGCTGTCACTTCATTACTGCATGAAAACAAAACTGAAATGGCAAGAAGAAAAACTTGTCCTTTATATACTCTACTAGCTTTTGTATGTAACTGGCTGCAAAGGTGTGTTCATTTTTTGTAGGTTTTTTTTTTGGTGTGTGTGATTGGGTTTTTTTTGATAGAGAGTAAAATAAAGCAAATATGCTCTTTGATGTCTAAGAAATAAATATGACAATAACATGTTAAAACAAACACCTTTTTCTTTTGTACTGGGAAATGTTTACAAGAATCTAAAAATTAGTAGAGTTGACAGGACTGTCTAGCACTTGGATTTTTCATTCCTTTTTGTAAAAGTGAAATAAGATATCGCGTAAAAAAAAGAAATAGAGCAATCTGAACAGAATTCAGGAGATCTTAAGAGCATTTTATTCTCTATCTAGAACTTATTGCCTCTTTTTCAAAATGTAGTTAACTGTTCTCTACTTTCTTTTCTCCCAGAGCATAAACTTGTAGAAGCAAAACAAAATAGACTGATAAATAATTAGAAAACCAAAACACCAGAAATGATTTAACTAAAATATAGAGGAGACAAAAAATTTGAAATCCAAATCTGTATAAAGAATAAAGTACTATACATCCTATTGATTAATGTTGCTTTCTAGGTTAGATTTCAAACTTTAATGTCTAAATTTGTTGTAATATTCTTTAAAATATTCAGTCTTTCCGATAAATACCACCAGCATGTTTAAAACAATGGCAAGATATAATATTCAGTCACCCAAAGTACATAATTTACCATGTTTGTTATGGAAGAACTTTTTAATTTTTTTTTTTTTTTTTAGGAGGAACTTCTTTCTTGCAATAATACTGAATAATATAATACTAAACAATATGGAGTGGGGGTATAAATCACAGAGAGACTAAAGTCTAGCTCATACTTTGATATTATTTCAAATATTTACTTTGAATGGCTTCTAGGATACATTATAACAGTAACGTAGGGTATAGCAATATCCAACTGTACAGGGTGTAAACTCACTGTTTACCTTGAAATTCCTCTAGGCATTATAGGTCTGTAAATGTGAAATAGAAATCTTGTTTCTCCTTGTACCTAGCATGTCACTGGGGTCAAGGATTAAGTGTGTAGCCATTTATACTCCATTTGAGTTGTCCCAAAACTTTTAAAATCTAAAAGTCATCATAACTAGTAATAATTTCAGTGATGGTGGCATGAGTGCCAAACCTTCTCTTCAGGTTCTCATCCATGATATCCATGAATACGAAACAAGTTTGCTTCTTTTCTTTGTTTTTTTTTGTTTGTTTGTTTTGTTTGTTTGTTTGCTTCTTATGCACCTGCCTGATATTAGCCCACCTCTGAAAAGAAGAGAAATGACATCTGCCTGGTATTCAGGACCACTTGTCAACCCTGTAATGTAGAATATCCCATTTAGACTTCAATAGACCTTGAAAAAACTTCTATCTCCTACATCTCCATAAATACTTTTATCAAGGGAATGACACAATTTAAATTATGTAAAGGTATTATCACCTTTTTCATCTTTAGAGGTAAGGTAAACAGGTAAAAAAACTTTCTTATGAAGAAAGTCTGAGGGATTTGTGTCTCCTTAGTCTAGAAAAAAGATGGCTGAAGGGTGACCTTATCAATGCTTATAAACACTTAAAGGGTGGGTGTCAGGAGGATGGGGCCAGGCTCTTTTCAGTAGTGCCCTGGGACAGGACAAGAGGTAATGGGCACAAACTGGAGTATAGGAAGTTCCACCTAAACATGAGGAGGAACTTCTTTCCCTTGAGATTGGCAGAGCCCTGGCACAGGCTGCCCAGGGAGGTGGTGGAGTCTCCATCTCTGGAGACATTCAAAACCCGCCTGGATGGGTTCCTGTGCAACCTGCTCTAAGGTGGCCCTGCTCTGGCAGGGGGGTTGGACTAGATGATCTACTAAGGTCCCTTCCAACTCTGATTCTATGATTCTATGAAACAGATAGAAGCCCTATGGCTGGACTTCTCTAACATTAAGTTGTTAATTTTTAAAGAGTAAACAGAAGTAAAATGAGACACCTATAAGCCTTCTGTGAGTATTCAGACTTTCATTTCAGTTCCCAGCCCAACCCAAACCCCAACATACTCTTTCTACCCATTCATCAGGTTCTATGAAATGTTTGCTGCTTCCTCGATATTTCAGAGAGAAAGAGGTATCTGATCTGTAGTCTTGAGTATCCTCTTTGCAAAGTTATTTAAAAAATCCTTTCATTTAGTTTTATAAAGTTATTTCTCAGCCCGATTTTGACAAAATATTGTAAGCAAATATTTCTAAAATTGCTGCCAGAAGCTGCTGGTTTTACCCTGATTTTATTTTATCTCAGCTGTGACCATTTTCATAGGTGCATATTACAATAGTAGAGCTGGGCAGAATATAGATCCAGTTGACATAATCTAAAGACTGATGCATGTATAACCCCCATAGTGCTCAACATCTTAATTTTTTATGCATATGGGACTGCTTTTCTCCATTATGTGTACATTTTTATCCGTTGTATATATTTATATCCTTTGTATGTATAACTAAGGTGCAAGCTTTGGGATGGAACTGAGTTTTTGGGCCTAACTTTTGGCTTCATATGAGAATACTTAAGTATTTCACTACATTTTTAAATCAAACCATGGTACTTGTTATTTTTATTTCATGAGGTTTATTTGGGAATTTTAATTTCCGGGAATAAGTCTTTGTGCTATACCTTTCTGTCTTTCATCTGTTTACAATTTTTTTTTCCCTTCTTTAATTACATTCAGTAAAATTACTTTTTTAGTCTCTTTTGAGCTAGTGTATCCCTCAGTGACAATAGTTCAAGATTGACTTATTCTGTGTAATTACTCAAGGAAGTTTAACTGGTTTTCTCAACTCCCTAGTAGAGAACATGACGGATGATATTGATTTTCATGTTTGATTGGGTAGAAACAAATTAAAATAATATTGTTTAACTTGGAAAGCGGCAATAGAAATACTTAATTGGAAATCATCTCTGTGTGTTTTGCAATGCCTAAAATAGTTTTATCAATGCCATATTTTCTTATAAGATCACTTTTACATGAATGAGCAGAGCTGCTACATGTAAGATTAAAATAATGGAAGGAAAATAAATTTCTTGTTAACTAAAGAAACTGATTGACTCTGAACTCTACTACATAAATAGTAAAATTTAATACATAATTTTAAATATATATTTGCTAAAATTTCTTACTAGAATATGTTTTTTCAGTCTTGAAATAATAATTCTAATGAGATTATTTTTTCATTTGCATTTGCAGCTACTTTTTACTTTAAAATTAAAATTAGGGAAGTTTTAGCAACTGTTCACATATGCCACATTTAAAGTATTGATTATCAGTACAAGAAACTAGATAAGAAGCTGGAAACAAAAATATGATTTTTTCATATTCAGTAGAGTTACTGAATTCCAAAACTAATATGGATTCTAAAGAGTCTTTAAAATATCTATCTCACAACCAGTAAACTATTTTGTAACTACTGCTTCTTTTGCTTTCCTATCCATAGCAAGATCCTATTAACAGGGAAATATATTACAGCTGGGCAAGTCAAATTAATACAAGGCAATAGGGTATCCCAAGAAACATTGTGTTTTTTCTAGTAGAAAAACAATAATTTACATTTATTAATTGTTTTTTCATTTTAGGTATCATCTTTTCCTATAAATCGTGATTGTGATGATGATTTTTTACCACCCACGACTTTGCCAAACGTACACAATTGGCTATTGTAAGGGAGAGAGAGGGAAGGATCACAAATGTCCTCTCCTTTCTGTTCAGGAAGAGTGTAAACATATGTCACCAAACAGTAATGGTGTCTGACAATACTTCAAAAACCAGACTTTATTGAGGCAGTAAGAAAGATGAGCAACGATGCACCTGTATGGCAAGTCACCCAAAGACCAATACCAAACATAGGTCATGAGCAATGTTGTGACTCCATCAGACTGCCAGGGTCACTTGATGTACAGTTCATCTGACAGCAACAGCAAATTGTGCAAATATCTTTTGAATGCAGGAAAGAGCTGCACCACTCCTTGGCTCCAGCAGTGGCAATGTGATTTGAGAGAATGATACCTTAATGTGGGCAGCATCCTGCCTACACTGCCAATGTCGGTCAAGGGATAGGATATCAAGAGGCAGGGTGAGAGCAGTCTGTCTACACCAACAACAATGATCAAAGGGAAAGGTGTCAACATACAGTGTTTTTCTGTCATTACAGACTTTCAGGTAATGAAGCAACGAAAAGCAAAGGAGGTCCAAATAGATATAACTGCATTGGGATGTGTAGCGATTTATGACCAAAGCCCAGTCTGCAGACTATTTCTGATATCAAATAGATACTGATAATAAAACAAATAGATCCCATAGGTAAGCCTAAGAAGTGCGGGTTAGATGATGGGAGGTTGATTGAGAACTGGCTGAATGGCAGAGGTCAGAAGGTTGTGATCAGCAGTGCAGTCTAGTTGTAGATCCATAACTAGTGGTGTTCCTCAGGGCTCAGTACTGGGTCCAGCCTTATGCAACATATTCATCAACAACCTGGATGAGAGGACAGAGTGTACCCTCAGTGAGTTTGCTGATGATACAAAACTGGGAGGAGAGGCTGACACACCAGGAGGCTGTGCCGCCATACAATGAGACCTAGACAGGCTGGGGAGTTGTGCAGAGAGGAACCTAATGAAGTTCAACAAGGGCAAGTGCGGGGTCCTACATCTAGGGTAGAATAACCGCATACATCGGTAGAGATTAGGGGCTGATCTGATGGAAAGCAGCTCTGCAGAGAGAGACTGTGAGTCCTGGTGGTCAACAAGTTGACCATGAGTCAGCCATGTGCCCTTGTGACCAAGACGAGCAATGATCTCCTGCAGTGCATTAAAAAGAGTGTGGCCAGCAGGTCGAGGGAGGTCATCTTTCCCCTCTACTCTGCCCTAATGAGGCCGCATCTGGAGTACTGTATCCAGTTCTGGGTCCCCCAGTTCAAGAAGAACAGGGAACTACTGGAGAGAGTCCAGTGGAGGGCCACAAAGATGATCAAGGGAATAGAGCACTTCTCTCATGAGGAAAGGCTGAGAGACCTGGGTCTGTTTCGCCTGGAGAAGAAAAGACTGAGAGGGAATCTTACCAGTGCTTGTCCATATCTAAACGGCAGGTGTCACGAAGATGGGGCCAGATTCTTCTCAGTGGTGCCTGGCGACAGGAGAAGGGGCAACGGACACAAACTAGAACACGGGAAATTCCATCTCAACATGAGGAAAAGCTTTTTTAGTTTGAGAGTAACAGAACACTGGAACAGGCTGCCCAGAGAGGTTGTGGAGTCTCTTTCTCTGGAGATACTCAAAAGCCGCCTGGATGCGTTCCTGTTCGGCCTGCTCTAGGTGAATCTGCTTTGGAGGGGTGTTGGACTAGATGGTCTATGAGGATCCCTTCCAACCCCTACAATTCTGTGATTCTGGAAGAACTGTAAGAACTGCTCTGAATTAGGCAAAAATAGCTATGGCAGCCTGAACGACTCTATTGGGTAACACTGTGCCTACTGAACAATGATAAAAATTACTTTGCTTTAAGATCAACTATTAATTTAAAGATGTAGGTGAATACCTGTGAAACTATGGATGAGCTCATGGGTAAAATTCTCAAGCTATTTATTATGCTTACAGTTCTAGTCTGAGTTGTCAAGACATTGATTCCTTTAATTATAAAAATGTTTTCTTTCAAAAGGTTAATTGGCTTACAATCCTAAAACATCCACCAAAGAAATACTTCCTAATCTATAAGAACTTGCAAATTCCCCTGTTTTTATTCAAACCTCTCATTCACTTCATTCTGTGCTCTAATTATTATGTACTTTGCACAAGTGTATGTGTGAAAATGTGTACACTAATTCATTAATGTATATTTTCTCAGCCAGTTTCTCAGTCAAGGTCAAACTCTTTGTCTTGCATGACTTAGAAAATCAGCCAAACTAATTTTAATTTTAAAATTGATTAAATAATTTCAAGTCAATTTATATCTGTTTAATGGTCATTCCAAGATGTCCTGGTTCTGATGGGGACAGGGTTAACTCTCCCCCAGCTCAGGTGTATAAGTATTCCATCCCATGTGAGCCACGCCCACCCTGAGCTGCCGGGAGGGGGTGGGGGCGTCCCGAGTCCAGTCGGTGAGCGGCGGTTCCCTAACCACATTTGTATATCCCTCTGTCCTTCTTATTGTTATTGGTTTTGTGTTACCTTTGCTGTTCTATTAAACTGCCATTGTCTCAACCCACGAGTTCTGCCCTTTCCTTGCGCTTTCCATTCAGGGAACGCCCAGAGCGAGCAGCACGTGGTTCTTTGTTGCCGTCTGATGGGTCTATAATTTCCTGGGTCCTCCTTTAAGCCCTTTTAGTAAATGGGTGTGAAAACTAGCAGTACGACAAAGTGCTGAACAGCACTATCTTTGCTATTGTTTGCACTGCTTCATGCTCTGAAGATGACAAAGGAGTTGCCTCTTTCAAACAGTTGAAAGTAGCAGAGTTCCCCAGTGAGTCAGCTTTCTTTCATTAGACAAGAGCTGTATAGATCTGAGACCAGCACAGTAGTGTGGATGGTCCTTAGAATATTATTTTGCATAAAAGAAAAGTGCAGATTCTCCAATAATGTGTGCTACATTTTTATTTCTCTAAACAATCTATTTTAGATGAAGGAAAGCTTCTCTGTGTTGTGTGCATAGAGTTTTCAGAGTGGTATCACAAAGGTCAGAAGAATCAACCCATGTAGATAAACAGATTTACTGAGTAGAATAATTATATGATTTTACCTCAGTAATGGCTATGTACATCTTGGCATCCTTATATTAAATCTCAAATCTTACATATTTTTTTTATCTTACGAAATTTAATCAAAAGTAATATTATGATATTCTGTATATAGTATGAGCAAATTGATAGAATGTCATAAGGGTGGTCTTTCCTTGAAATTTTATTGTCTACCTTTGATACCACATCTGAAGATAATTACATAGCACCAAGGTTAATTTATGAGTTGAATTTTCATTCCTAGAAGAATCTATCTTAATTTGTTTTTCTAGGAAACCTCCCCTGGGTTTGTTTTTGGGGGATTTTTGTTTTTTGGGTTTGTGGGGGTTTTTTTCTGTACACAAGACACTCTTTCAAAGGAAAATTTTTGCATTTAAACCTATGTGAAAATATTAAGGATTATTCTTGAATGTCAGCAAACTTGTCTTTTTTTTTTTTTTTTTTTTTTTTTTTTTTTGTTACCTCCCAANNTTTTTTTTTTTTTACATTTGCTGACTGCCAAAGGCATCAAATGATGTTGACTGATAGGACAGGTAATGGAACCTTCCAATAGAATAGAATTCTGTGGTTTTCTGAAATCTGACCAGCTACTACTACTTGCAACTGCTACACAAGGAAGTTACGTTTGTCCACAAATTTTAGTGAAGGAATAGTATACAGATCAATATATGTGCAGTACATTGCACATAATATTTTGGTGTAAATGGCATAATTTACTTTTATGCCTCAAAGAATTTAACAATACCACTTACAGCTGTGCAAAGTTTGTGTGGAAACATACCCTTCTGATTCATCAGCAGTTTCCTCCATTCCCAGATCTCTCATGCTTTGAACAGAATATGTTCAAACATGTTCAGCAACCTGTATATGCTATTATAAATAAATTGTATGTAAACATTATTACAAAAAAAATAAAAGGAAAAAAACATAAACATGAAAACATCATTATGTATCTGTATGCAGGGGAGCGTGTCTTCAGAAAATAACATAGGCTGTCTGAAAAACATTTGGCGTTACCATATTTCAATAACATTTTAATATGTGGCTCTGTTTATAACAATAACTCCATAAAAATTGCATTGGGGAAGTTGAATGGTTATCGCTTCACTGCCTTCAAGTCAAGTTTGGTGATGTACGTTTTCTAACCGGCAGCTCTGAGCTTTGAGAATCAGACTGGGTCCTTTCCATGTCACAAACCATCACTAGTAAATTGAATCATTCAGACAAATTATGCCCTTAATTATGCTTTTTTTCCCCAGTTTCCTTCTTCAGTGACACTCCACAGAGTATCACAGGTATAATTCTAGTTCCAGGATGCTGGCTATTGTGAAATCAAGCTAAATAAAAAGAAACTAACAAGTTGGTTGAATCCATCAGTTACAGCTAATGTGACTGCAAAATTATAAGTTAAGTCCAAAGAGCAAAGGAAGAGCTAGTGCCGGAGAAGCCATTGAAGAACAGGTAGGCTCTATTTCCTACTGTTTCACATGGTCAGCAAGTCACATTGGGCTTGGATAGGCTTGCATTTACTAGCGCAGCAGAAAAATAGTCATTTATTATATATACTGCTTCACAGTGTAATCTCTTATTGTTTAGCAGTAGTAGAACTGTCAGATTAAAAATAAATATTTCATGACTTATAACAGTAATGAGTTCTCGCTTTGATGTATAATCCATTATTAAACTCACCAAATGTTTTTTTAGACTAGCTTATGTGGGTCAGCATTAGGGCTTTGTAAAATACAGCTTTCCAGCCAGATGGTTAGAGGTTGTCATTAAATTAGCCTGAATCAGTTGGTATCCCATCAGTTAATCTCATGTACTATAAATGGCAGATGAGTTTTCTTTGTACTGATTATGCAACTTACAGCATCTGCCAGTTTTCTGCTTGACTGTGTCCTGTCTGAAATGGTCATTTCCCCAAACCTGCTAGAGCCAATCAAAAACCTGCTCAGTTTGCAAGAAGACTGCAGGCACATGGCTATTCAGCTTATATTTTCACCATAGGGTACTTAGCTATTATGTATGAGTACGGGAAACTATGCAGGATAAAGTCATTGAAGTGCTGAGCAGTAAGAACCATGGCCATGCTACACATTTTGGCAGTACTGTAGAAAATGCTTATCTGTATGTATTTTCCAGTTGAATGGTTATTTTATGAATGACATTTAGTTTCTAATGACATAGGAGAAAGTTGTCATTATTGAATTATTTAATTCATAAAAATGCAGTTAAATTTCCTTGCAACTGTAACTTTCTTGTTATATTGATACCATTTGGGGTCATAGGTTCTTAGGCTTGATTCTAAAAGAAATTCTGAGATTCTGAGAGCAGAATTAACAGGAAAATAGGTAAGAAGCTGGGTGCAGCCTTCCCTTATCCTTAGTGTCAGAAGGATATAACATCAATTATTTTCCTATTTGCTTTCTGCATAACTGTATGACAGATGTAGAATTGTTACATAGATGCTAAAGAAATAAGTTTAGCATGAGAAGTTGCTATCTTATGTAACAGAGTGACAATCACAAGTACAGTAAAATTTTTGCTTAATAATAACTCTGAATTAGACCTTAACTACTAAAAAAGGAATTTATGAAGTACATCTTCTGTTATCCAAATATCATACTTGGCTCTATGGTGCAGCAGCTACTGTAATTTCCACATGGTGACAATCAACAGCGCTAGTATATTAAGGATGCACTTATAGGACAAAGTTATTGCACTCATAACAATAATTTTTAAAAGGGTAGATTCTCCCTACTTACTTTTACATCAGTGAAATTAAAGAGAAAAGAATGACATCTGAGTAGGGCATTACTGGATAACTACAGAAAAGATGGTGGTTCAAAATTCCTAAGTTTTACACGTTACACCTTTATACTACAGCTACATGTTGTAATAACATTGCACATGCTCTTTGTCATGGCGTCCATTTTAAACCTGTAGAATCTTATGTAGGTGACTGAAAATATAATATAAATTGAAATTTCTTTAATTTCATTCTGTGATTATATCTGTAAAATTAATTTTATTCTCTCCATTCCTGTGATTTTACAAAGTAAAATTATATATTCCTTCACAAACAGCAACCACTGCACTTCTGCACTGCCTTGCTTTTTATCTCAGACCAAGGAAGAACATGACTGTAGGAGAATTTATTGATTTGAAAGTGCATATGAAGACCAGTGGAAAATCCTTGAATAAATCCTTCAGATAAAGGCTGGAGAGAGGAGATACTTTAACAAATTGCTTTTTAGTCCTTATGGACATATTGCCTCAGTTTATGCTGCTCATATGGTTTCCCCACATAGTTGTAAACAACCTCAATTAGGACAGTCCTTTCTGACTAAAGTACTTTTTTGAATCTTGTGAAGTTAGTCCGTCCTAGATGCTTAACAAGGAAAAATCTAGACAACATCTGCTTCTAAAATTCAAATGATTGCAGCTACAATCAAACAAGATAAATAAACAAATATGCTTACATAAGGGTTATATTATAACATTAATTTTGTTGGAAGTCCCGTTCATTTGCAATGATAAAAAATAAGTTAATAACAAGACAAAGTTGGTTTTTTTTTTTATAAATGAGTGTTGATTTTTACTGATAAAGTTCTACAGATATGAGAGAGATCTTTAAACTTTTTTTAAATTTTCTTTTTCTTTCTTTTTGCGGATCTCAGTCCAGTAAGAACAATCAGTTACAATGAGTAAAAATCTAGTGTTTTGATGGCTCTAGGCAGACAAATAAGGGAGAAACTGCTGAAGTAAGAAAAACCAAGGAAGGGTGAACTGTTTAGAAAAATGTGTTCTGCATCATGCCAACAGAATTGTTTGCACAGTGTTGGCTTTATAGTTTTATTTGCAATATTATTCCTTGTTTTATGCACAGCGATCACAGATGTCAAGAAGAGTCAAAGTCAGAATAATTTCTTGAATTTTTGTCCAGACATACAGTGAGACCAATACAAAATATTATGGAGGAAATGTCTGTAAAGGGTTTTTATTTTTTCTCTTAGGAGATATTAAGGTAAGAGCAGGACCATGCTTAAAAAGTAGGGAAAGAGATTTTTTTTTTCTGATGAAAAAGACACATACTTTAGTAGTTAGTAGCTAAGATTACTAACATGGGTCATTACTCAGAGAAAGGGAAAAGGAAGAACTGGTTGAAGACCAGAACTTGAGGCAGCTTTTACTGCAATGACTAACCCTGGGCTGATCTTCAAGGACAATCTTCTCAACTAACAAGGTACATTCTGAATTGCATCTGTGGCAGAAGGACAGCATGGATGGACAAGGAATTACATATGTTAAATCAAAAAAAGCAGGAATGAACTACCCAACAGGAACAGAGAGACACTGATTGAAAGTAAGCTAAAGCTTAAAAATATGAAAGACAACAAGAAAGGTTTCTCCAATTATCTCAGCAGTAAAAGATTTCCACTAGTAAGGTATGCCCTCTGGACTCCCAGGCCTCTGAACCTACTAAGGTTCTCTTTGGGAAAGTGGAAGAAACAAAGTTAAGGAACACTTAAGAGAACTGGATATGTACAAGTCCATATAGGATGCTTCCAACTGCAGTAAGGGAGCTACCTGATGTGTGGTTAGTTACCTGCCAGTCTGAAAGCATGGCTGAATCCTCATTCTCTTCACAGATTGACATTTTTAATAAATTAATTTATTAAATAATAATGTTACGTTAGTATGATGAATTCTGCTTTTCATAAAATTCTTGGGGTAATTTAATTTTCTCATTCCTGCACAGCTGATTGATTACTTCCTGATTCAAAGGAAGTTCTAAAGCTGCGCTAGATTTAAGGTCAAATTCATGGGATTGTAATTTTTCAAGGGGTGTGTGTGTATAGTATATATATATATATACACAATATTTGTGGTATTCTAGTAAGGCATCAGAAATTGATAATTTCATAAAAAGTCCTTGTTATTGTTTGTAAATCTGTGGAGCATTATTTTGATGTAATGAGCAATATGAATATTATTTCCACATGTCTTTTGTAATTGCAATTATTACAGTCTCTTCACTCAGGTTTTTTTTAATATTCATATAATTTAATATGTGGATACCCATTACCTTATGTGTCTATAAGATAAAATACTGCTTTTGTAGTTCTTATATATTTGGCTTAACCTCTGTCTTATACAATATACTGTGACAGCTCTTACCTCTTACATCTACTGTTCTTATTCATACATCTGAAAACCTACACATGATTTCCCTTACTTGCTTTGCAACATCTACCTCAACAAAATAATTGACCGCTTTTATGTTATTTTCTACTTTCAAAGCTTCAAGAAATTTGTCAATTAAAAAATTTTCAATTAAGTTTATATTACTTTTCATATGCTTTATACCTGCCCAAAGTATTTGTTCAGTTCTGCCCCGATATGTGGTTACCTTGTAATTTGGGTACAGGTGCTGAATGCTATTTGTATTTTTGGTAATAAATAATATCATCTCTTATTGACATTAACGTTTCTGGTGCTCCACTGTTCAAAATTATGCTATTCTTGCTTGTGACCTGAGATAATTTCTTTGATCATCTATTAATTCTTTTCTGAGTACTGGAATAAAACTGCAATGCTTATCACTGTTACTGTATTAGTTCTGAACATTGAGGTATTTCATATAGGGATATATTTGTTTACTAAATGAAAGTATTCCATTAAAGATTCTCTATGTTGTCGATTTAGTAAATTCACATATTCATTTATTCTGTAAAGTGTGAAAAGAAGATAATTTTAGAGATTCTCAGTATCTTGTGGAGTCTTGTAATATGCTTTTCTTTGCATATTTCAGTAATTAAGACATTGTCCTTGGCACTGTGAATTTACAGCCACCGGTGACTTTTTGGTTTAATTAAACTGCTCATAGGAGCTATTGCTTTGAGTTAACAGTAAAGCAGAATGTAAAAATCATTTATGTTTTTTTACCACCTTAAAGCAACTGACTTAGAGCTTTTGCAGGATTTTCTAGTATACTGACATTACAGTGTAATTTTTTCCTGTTCCTTTGTGAATCTAAAATGTCAAGCAATAGAGATGTAATTTTCCAAAATGAAAATAATTTAATATTATTAAAATAATAATGACAAGTTGTGAGCATAAACCTTAATTGATGAAGGCTTGTATTTGTAGACATACAGGTGGCTGTTGCCCTGATTTCTTGCAGATTAAATGCCAGAGGCAGACAGCATGTGCAACAAGAACAAATCACCCAGCCCACTGCCAAAGTCCTTCTCTTCCAGCTTCATCCAGATGTGTTCCCCAAATTCTAACATTCACAGGCCTAAGCATGATCATAACATGTAAATTACTTCTAGTGTTTTGAGTTTTTTCTAACGTCATTTTGAAAAGGGGGAAAAACACTTAGTGTTTGCTCTAGGTTGAGAAGTTTCATTGGAAAAAAAATACTATTTTCTCACTAGTATTGGCATCTTTAATGTAATCACAAGTAATATAAGCACTCCCTGATGGTGAACACACTTCAGTTAATCATCTGCCTTGAAGTTCAGCGCTCAACTGAGGCATTTGAATTAAAAAAAAAAAAAACAACAAAAAAAACAACACAGTTGTCCTTGGAACCTTCTGTTAATGAAGAAAAATAAGTCACATCCAGAGGGAGAGTGAGACCTTAGATGGGCTGAACTGTTGTTTGATAATAGAAAGTTGCTTCCTGTTATTAGTCACCTTAATCTCTTTTGAAGTATAATTATTTTAATTTATGTACTCATTAATAACTTAAAATTAAATGGGCTAATTCAGGCCTCAGAGGCTCAGATGAAATATAATTTGATAGGATAGTTTTCAATAATCTTAATCAATATTTAAAATTTAGAGTGTGAAGTGCGATGAAGACGGGAAGGAAGGAAGTGATGGTAGGAGAGAAGGCCTTGTGGGTTTTTTTAATCTATTTGCCTTTTCTATTCATTCTTTTAGGTCATTTATTTTTGTGGTATTTTAACTGCCAGACAAAGCCTAAAAATAGCAGAAGATCCACATAAGAGTCAGCCAAGATGTTTGTCAATAAATGTGTTCCTAGTAAGTGACAGAGTTCAAATATACCTCTCTAAAAATTAGCAAAACTTAATATTCTGTAATAGCAAATGAAAGCTTTAATCTAGGTTGCTTTCCTCATTTCAGCAGACAAAAAGTGAGCAAAGTCACTTGTTTCTTTTGCACTTTTTAATCTATTAGGCTGATACTTTGTTATTTGTTGATATCTATTATTGGTGAGTTTTTCTAGATCCTGGGGTCTCCGTGAATTTAGCTGTAAAAACAACAAAGCACTAATAAATTAAGCACCTGCTTAATAAGAACCAAGAATTGTGTAAATTCATTTTATTATTTCATTTACTGTATGAATGAAGAAGACTTTTTAAAACCATCAAAACTGTGAGTATCTTGATAGCAACCGCTATATTTCATATCATGGTAGAAGGTGTATTAATTATATTATGAAGAGAAATTCAACAACAAGCTAGCCAAAAAAAAAAAAAAGAATCAAATATATCAGCATTGAAAACAGAGTTACTCAAGAAATATCTTGGGCAAGTGCACTCCTCATATAAATGAGTTGGGGAAGGCACAAAGAGGGAATTATTTAGTTCTAGTGAATGGCCCTATTTTCTGCTGTTCACTATCAAGTTTCAGGAGTAGTTGATACATTGCTAGGTGAAGCAGAGCTGAAGTTTGTAAGCTATTGTGCTATTAAGGTGGCATTGCTTTGTAGATGACTCTCCTTTTTCATATTCTGTTGACAACACACTGGAAATCTTTTCTGTCTGTGCTTTGCACCATTTCTGGTTCTGAAGTAATATCTGGTTGTAAATTAGCTAGCAATCATTTCTACCGTGGATTTTATGTGAAAAGGATTTTCTCCAGACAGATAGATTCAGTCAGTTACAAATTGGGAAAATAAGTTAAACTATCTTGCAATTTTTCATGCACTGATTATATCTTTTTTATGGATTTCAAAATATTCAGCTATTTTCTTTTTCCTTACTGTACATTCCTATAATATTTCCGAATGCCAATGCCCTGTAGGCATCACCAGTTCTGGCTGTCCCCACCCTGCCCACAGCCCAGGCCCCCATATCAGCCCCTGCCACAGCCTTAGCCTGTTCCTGTCTCCATGGAAGTGCTCCTGGCTGAGGGGAGGAATAAGCCCACACTGGCAGGCCCTGTGCCCTGTCTGAGCCTCTGACTCTCCCATCCCCATCCCCAGGGAGCCACCAGCCTGTGCTGCACCCTGACGCTGTGCCTGTTGAGACTTGTCATTCCAGTGCCTCTCATATTGTCTGCAACGGCTGTCTTCATCACTGGATTGCAAACCCAGTGAAGTATACGACTCAATCAAAACAAGACTCTTATGCAACCCAGAGAGATGTTGCCATGAATAAGCAATATATAACCTCTGAGGCTATACTGCACTTTAGGTAGCTGCAATTCTAACTACAACTAAGAAAAAAGGACAAATACAAGTCTTTGCACTTGTTTCAGATCACCAAATGCAAATAATGCCTAAATCCAATATTTATTTTTTTGAAACATGGTAAACAAAGGGGAAATAGTGAGGTATATGTTTCCATGTTCGTTTAAAATCATATCTACATCCGGTTACATTTATACTCTCCTTTTAAAAATCACTTTTTTTTTACAAATGTCTGAAAGCAGCTTTATTCAAGACCTATTTCTTCCCTGGGAAAGCTGTCCTGCACATATCACTTCTGTGCGTTGGGTGAGTACCTCTGAGAACCACCCTAGAATTTCAGTGGAAGTGTGATACAAAGAATAAAAGAAGGAAAAATGTGAAACTGATCTCAATATCAATGCCAGAAATTAGTGGATGTCTCCCTTAGAATTTCCCTTACTGGTGCAACAGGCAGCACAACTCACCAAAAAAACACACTCTTTCATGTGTACAATTTTTCTGATGCCTCCTCACACCACTTCCAACTTCAGCCCAGCCCAGGACAGGAATGGAAGTTCATAACCATATCAACAAATTAAGTTACTATTGATTTTTCTGGGGGAAAGTATGAATCTGCATCTGGGATACTGGTTACTTTGTGGTATCTCTGAAGTGAAAGCAAAGCCTATATAGAGTGCTGGAGCATGATATTTTTCAACAGTGCTGTCAATAAGTATATGGAACAGATTTCAGGAATATTTTTTCCTCAACAACGTGTTTTGCCACTTTTGAATGTTTATGGTGCTGCAAACTGTCATGAAATTAAATTTAGTTTCCCTTGAAATAAACACAAAATAAAGTAGAGGTGTTATTAACCTTTCTACTTAAAGGACATACCTTGCAACTTAAGAATTTCTTCTCTAGGCAGACTGTTCTGTAAAGATCTGCTTAAACTTCTTGTACAAGCAATTGGTCCACCACAGAATAGCAAGCAGAGGCATAAATAAAGTTACATTTTCAATATGCATGTATTCTAAGCCTATTTTTGTGCTAAGAGTTTTCTACTTAACTCTATTAATTATTTCTGGACATTGGAATTTAAGTAATGTTTCTATAGGACTTGGCTTAAGAAAGCAGACACATATTGTGTCAAATATATGCATAGATCATCAAAACCCTAGTTATGATATTTTTCTGAAGTGCATCTAGAGTCAGTAGCCCAGGACTATGTCCAGACAGCTATTGAAATAATGGATATATTAATGGATACAATATTAACAACAGATAATGGAATTAAAATAGAAAATTAATTTTTACCTACAAGGATCAGATGATCAGAGAGTGCCTAAAACTATCAAAACAGAGCAGAGAGGGAACAAGAAAAATTATAATGAAACTGCCCATCAAGTATATATCTTTATCTAAAAACAAGGTCTTTATCAGCTGTTTTACTCCCGTATTAAATATATCACTAACATTATAAATTTGTAGGCGGCATTATCTCATCTTGTAGGGTTCACTTCTGTTAATACAAAGTACATGAAAAACTCACATGTAGGCTCAACTCAGAAGCCATAGGGATAGCTAATTCTTTGTTTGAATATTAGTATCTTAAACAAATTTAACAAAGTTTAGATTTTGTCACAGTTTGGGCCAGGTTGGCCAAATGACAAGGCAACAGATGATCTCCCCCACCTCTCACTCCAAGGAGAGGAAGAAGAGAGATAAAGAGAGTTATGAGTTTAGAAAAAAACCTAAGCCACTTCCACAAAAAAATAATAACAAAATAAAACATGATATAATGAAATAGATAAAATATAAATAAATATATACAAAATTGGATCAAGGTCCTAGGAAGATGGCACTGGCAGTCACTGGGAAAGGTCCAAACTGGACTCGGTGACAAGTGGGAACTGGACACACTGACCAGGATCAAAAGGCAGATGAGCTGACAGGGTCCTCCTCAAACATTAGCCATTGAAGAATTAAAAAAAAAAATCCAGATGGGATGGAATAGTTTATTGGTTAGTTTTAGGTCACCTGACCTGTCCACGCCTCCCTACAGGTGCGACTCCTCCATGGGGTAAACAACCAAGTCAGCTGACGATGGTTGCCACAGCAACAAGTATAAACAAGAACCTCTCCCACTGAACAGAAAGTTGGCTCTGCTTTACTCCAAACCAGGACAGATTTTCATGCAAATTACACTTCATTTGCATATTATTACAGATAATCCATTTTACATTAAGAAGTTTAGTTTTTTAACCTTTGCTTACAAAGAAATATTTAAGCAGTATTCTCCTGTAGTTTACAATTTTACCAGTGGAATTTGAGGCTTCCTTGCAAGCAAAAAGGTGGCCTCTAAACCATGACTCATCCCCTCTCTAAAATAAAGACTCTTTAGTCCAAATCTAAGAGGCTTTAAAGAAAATCAAAATCACTTAGTATTGGAAAACATAAAACATAAACTGATAGTAAATAAGCAAAACATAAACATAAACCCATAAAACTGATAATTTCAGTGCTTGAAATGTTAAACTATTTTTGCTAAAAACAGGCAAACGTAAGTTCTACAGGATGAGCCATGACCATTTCAGACATCAGCAGTTATACTTAGCAAAAAACCAGGAGAGAATTATAGATTAAAGTAACTAGCAGTGCAACAATGTTAATTCAAATGTGGATGAAAATGCATGAATAGGAGAAAGTAAATTTTATATGTATCTCTGTGTGCATGTATGATTATTCTGCCTGTGCCATTGTTTCTGTGCATAGTACAATACCACAATCTTATTTAATGTCGCTTACAACACAACTATGATTAAATTACTTAAACTTTCAACTTTGCGTCCATTAAATTGAGTCTATGTTAAGCTGCAAACAAAACTATTACTCTTTGCACTAAAAGCTAGTTGACCATGACCTAAATTCAACAAAACATTTAGTTTTTTATCTTAGTCTCACTTAAATTTGTAGAGGTCATGTATATATTTAAATGTTTTGCTGAACTGGGATTTATTTATAAATCCTAAAAACCAAGAATTCAGATATCTGCTTATATCTATACTCAAATCAGATTTCGTATCTGGAAGTAAACATTGGTAGTTAGCTATCAAATGGCAATATAAAAGGTAGAACCAGATTTCTTGTTTATTTCCCTTTTCTAGCTATGATGTACTGTTAGTAATACTAATACTAAAAAGAAGTATTCACCTATTCTGTTATAATTACTTGTATTCAGTGTATAAAAGAGGCAAAAGTAAAAAAAAATTGTATTAAAACAATAACAGAAAAAAGCTTGGAGGTTGTCTTCTAATAATGTTTGAGTACATATGCTCAATAGATTGACAAAACACTTTCTATTTCGGTTAATAATTAATTTTTTATTGCATGTCAAGAGTATTTGAAAGAAATAGTGAATTAAAAGCTTATTGTTTAGAAAAAAAAAGCTTTATGATGACCAGTACTGTAAGATTAAATTTACAGAGAATAAGGATAACCAAAATATAACAAAAATTATGCTTTTTCTTTGATGCTAGATTAAAATTCTAGGACACAAATTCAGGTCAGCACATCCAGGTCTGACAGAGACCCTGAGGGGATCTACTGTCTTAACCAATCATTTATTTGTTTTTCTTCTATGATATGGGAATGTCTTGATGCATAATACTTTAAAAGATGAAGACTCACGGGAGAACTACCAGGAAGCCTAAAATGTAAAGTTTTTAGTTTTGACTTAGTACCCCGAAGACTTTCGTCTAATATCCAGTTCATTTATTTTCAATGCCAAGTGAAGGGAAAAATAGAATGAATTTGAACAAAGGTGCCTGAAGGATCAATTGCAAATGTCAGAGTAGGAAGGTACTTAGGACACAGGCTTTTCCAGGCTTAAGGTACGTGCTATGATAAACATTTTCCATGTAGCTGTGTTCACAGGTAGAAAGAAAACCGGAAGTGTGAAATATGTGGGTTTGACTATACAATTCCCCTTGTAAAAGAACAAGGACTAGATAAAAAACATCAAACATGATAGCTAGTGTAGTAATTGGTCAAAAATTCAACCTTATACAATTGAAGAAAACCCTACTAACACCCAAACTTGAAGAGCTCTTTAATCTAACTTGCCAGAAGGCAAATCACTCTTTTAGATACAGTGCAAAAAAAATCTTGCAGGTAAACCCAGTATTTGGCAAAGTAACAATACGCTTAATAGTATGCTGCAGCTCCACAGGGGAGAACTATGCTTAGAAAACTATTATAATATCTATCTTTTTCAATGCCAAGCATTGAGGCTGACACATGATATATGTACTGGATCAATTAACAACACAATTGTGTTTAAATTCTCACTGTCATCTTTGATTAAGATGTATTTATATGATAAATTTCAATTTTATCTTTTAACCTACATGATAAATAAAAGCCATTAAAGCAAAGGCACAGTGCTTAGTAGTAGCGTTTTAATAGCAAAACTTCTTATCTAGCACAAAGAAAATTAACACAAACACAGGAAGGAAAAAAATATCTCAGAAAAAAAAAAAACAACAAACCCTATATTCCTGAAGCATATTACATGAATATTTAAGTGTTCGTTTGTTGTTATTTTTTTTTCTGTAAAGAATATGAAAACACTTTTGGACCAAATGCATTTACATTTTATTCTGAATAGAATTATAACAAACTTACTTTATCTGTATGTAACCAATAGCCATTGCTATATTCCATTCTCTCAGTAAGCACAATATTTCTACACTTTTAAAAACCCTTCCATTGCCTGCATACAATATAGTATCTCGCAAATTTTTATGAATGTGGTTTTGAAGCATTCATTTATGGTAAAGGAATGCTACTTAACGGAAAACCAGATGTCTGTTGTATGTCTACCAACATCTGATTGTAACTGGATTCAGCAACACAGATGTTGAATTCCAGTCCAAATTCCTGTGTTGTTATTGTGTAAGAACTCATACAAGAAGGTCACGATTTAACTATGAGGCAGTTTCTATTTATATGAATCACTATGAGTTATTTCTCTGTAGAATGAAATTAAAATGCCCAATAATTTTGCATAATTGTGTGCCAGACATTTAGTTGATATACATTATATGTTTTGATACTAGTAGCCAATACTATGTCTCAGAATGCATGAGCTGGGCATCTCAATAAGTAAGATCGTCTGCACTTAAAATGAGTATTACACTTAAAATGAGTGTTAGATCTATCTAAAAAAAGGCTACTGTCATAAGAAGAAGGCTTTTCTAGCTGCCCAGTTATATCATATTTGAAGGCAGAAAGGAAGAAAAACTGGAAAAATAGTGTAAAAAGAAACAATATTCTCCACCATTTGTGTTGGAACTGGTATATTTGCAAAAGAAGTCAAAAGGACAACCAGACAACTAGCTTGTCTGTAGGATAGAGGTTGTATGAATAAAATGCAAACTCTTGGTATTGGCTTCCTGTTACCTGGCATATTTATAAATTTAAAAATAATTAGGGAAGAAAATTGAATAATTCTAAAACAGTACAGACAAAATATCCCATTCCTACTTAAAAAAAAACAAAAACCAAAACAAAACAGCACAGAAGAGTTTCTGCAGACTAATCCCTGTATTTATATATAAATTCCCAGATTAATGAAATCATGCCCTTCAATCATAATTGCATCTTGATAGCCCTCTGCAAGTATTTTCTACCTCAACTTTTATTCTAATTGTCCCAACCTGTTTTCAAAAATTATAATATCATCTTTTCAGAGATGCATCTGTCTGTTGAATAAAAAACCACATTTTCAGATACAAATATGCTAAATACTGAAATTATATTTCCTTGATTTCTAACCCTCTTTGATATGAGACAAGAAGTATCTGTGCTTTCTCAGGATATATCAAAGCCCAAGGAAAGAAAAAGGTTGCGAGATTGGTGCCAGGCTGCTATTGTAGAAAATTCTGTGGTTTGTAGGTCATGTTTCCGGAAGCAGTATCAAAGTGAACTGTTTTCAGTTTGCTTGCCATGCCGTCGGCTCAGAAGGAGTTGACTGTGAAAGAGTTATTCAGT
>VXBO01006268.1:97098-115130 GCA_013400135.1 Rhinoptilus africanus | reverse complement strand
AAAAAAAAAAAAAAAGAAAAGCCCACGATGTCTCTACATAAGCACATTTAATTAAAGAAAAATAAAATTACCGTAGACAGAAATGAAAAATATTTTATATTTTCTTGAGACCCTTAAGAAAAATAGATCACTGAAGTTAGGAGTGATGCAACCCTTTTTTAAAGAAATTTAAGTAAGTTGGATATTTCAGTAGCTTAAATCATGCTTCCTATCTAAGAGTGAGAGAAAGTGTTTAAATGCAAAAATATAATTTTAGCTTGATGTGGAATTCACTTTATATGTGAAAGAGAAAACTATTTTCTTTAAGCTACACAAACCTTCCAAAACAATGTAAAGATAAAAATGTGAAGAGCAAAATAAATTTATTTCAATTTCCTAAAAATTTGAACTTGTTTAATTTACTATCCCTTAAATCAGTAATTTAAACTTAATCTAAACACAATATGTCTTTCAGGAGTGTGGCTGCTCTTGTGTTAAAGAACTCAAACAATAAAATTATGATACTAAGCTACATTTGGTCAAAGATTTATGAAGCATATAAAATGTCTTCAGGTGAAGTATTTGTTTTCTTTTCTGGTACATAAATACATATGATTGCCCCCTGCAGCAGTCTGCATTATATTTCTATTATTTTGCTAGTAGAATAGATATTTTTTTTAGTTCAATGTAGTACAAGTCTCCATGTAGTAAACCACTGTCTAGAGAGCACAGGAGCAGTAGTGTAACAGTCTTTATAAAAAAAAAAATGAATAGAAAATTTTAATTACATTAAGCATAATACCAGGTTTCTGATCTAATCCTATAAAAGATAGACATTTAAAATTATTTTTTTTTCTTAACAAATACTTCTAACAAGATTTCTTTTGCACAAGAACCTCAGCATCAAAATATATTTCTTCCATGACATATTTCTATGAAATTTGCAATCTTTTCTAAAGTCAGATTTTCTGGGGGTTTTTGTGGATGTGTATAATGATAAGCTAGTTCAAAGTGTATGTCAGTAGATCAACATACCTTATTTACTGATCTATCCTGCCAATAGCAGGTCATAAATAGCATAAAACTTATGAAAATAAAATTATAGCCCTTGAAACCAAAACTAATTTCAGTTAAATCTTCAAGACAATTTTAGCATTATTGTACTATTAAGGATTTTTCTTACTCGGGCTTTTTTGATTTTTGTTTGCTTGTATGTACTCGATTTGCATTGTTTTGAAGGGAAAAGACTTCTTGAATAATACTGTCAAACTCTATATCATGTTATATTAATTTAACATATCTTAGTTGACATGGTTGAGATTTAAACTAGACTATTTATTTATTTATTGTCGTTTGCTTCCTTTTACCAGTATTTTCTTTTCTGACTTCATCTGGATGGAAATTTTGCCCTTCCTTTCCCTCTTCCCTTCCACTCTCCTCTCACTGTTTTTACCCCCTTTTTTCTGTTGACAAAGACAATTCCTGCTGACTCATGAGTTCAAATTCTTTTACCATCAATGTGAAGTATTATGTTATATAAAAAAACCAGGCTTTTGAATCCCAAATAACTGCACTTCATTTTGGTAGATCTGCACCAAAAATACTTCAAAGCCATGTCTGTAGGCTTCTTAAAGCCAACCGCATCCTGGGCTGCATCAAAAGAAGCATGGCCAGCAGGTCGAGGGAGGTGATTCTGCTCTCGTTAGACTTCACCTGAAGTACTGTGTCCAGCTTTGGAGTCCTCAGCACAGGAAGGACATGAACCTGTTGGAGCAAGTCCAGAGGAGTGCCACGAAGAGGTTCAAAGGGCTAGAGCACCTCTTCTGTGGAGACATGCTGAGATAGCTGGGATTGTTAATCTTGAAGAAGAGAAAGCTCATGGGAGACATTATAGCAGCCTTCCAGTACACGAAGGGGGCTTACAGGACTCTTTATCAGGGAGTGTATGGATAGGATAAGAGGAAAAGTTTTAAACTGTAAGAGGGGAGATTTCAATTGGATATTAGAAAGAAATTCTTTACTGTGAGAATGGTGAGACAGTCNCACTTCATTTTGGTAGATCTGCACCAAAAATACTTCAAAGCCATGTCTGTAGGCTTCTTAAAGCCAACCGCATCCTGGGCTGCATCAAAAGAAGCATGGCCAGCAGGTCGAGGGAGGTGATTCTGCTCTCGTTAGACTTCACCTGAAGTACTGTGTCCAGCTTTGGAGTCCTCAGCACAGGAAGGACATGAACCTGTTGGAGCAAGTCCAGAGGAGTGCCACGAAGAGGTTCAGAGGGCTAGAGCACCTCTTCTGTGGAGACATGCTGAGATAGCTGGGATTGTTAATCTTGAAGAAGAGAAAGCTCATGGGAGACATTATAGCAGCCTTCCAGTACACGAAGGGGGCTTACAGGACTCTTTATCAAGGAGTGTATGGATAGGATAAGAGGAAAAGTTTTAAACTGTAAGAGGGGAGATTTCAATTGGATATTAGAAAGAAATTCTTTACTGTGAGAATGGTGAGACAGTCAAACAGGTTGCCTAGAGAAGTTGTGGATGCCCACTCCCTGAAAGTGTTCAAGGCCAGGTTGGATGGGGCTTTGAGCAACTTGTTCTAGTGGAGGGTGTCCCTTCTCATGGCAAGGGGCTTGGAACTGGATGATGTTTAAGGTTCCTTCCAACCTAAACCATTCTATGATTCTATGTTTCTATGATCCCCTGTTCCATTATGTCCACTTCTTTCCTGTTAAAATATGGCTACTGTGTAATTCGCATGTATGTGAACTATTAAATTGGATTCAATTGCAACTGGGAACAGTATTAAATTCAATTCAACACACATCACTGGTCTGTTTATGATTGTGAAGATTTGACCCAAACTGTTTAAAACAAGGCAATAGTATGCTAAACCTAATTATTCTTTTCCCAAATATATGGTCATAAAAGCCCAAACACCCTGAAGCACACTTGGTGACTATCACTAGACTTGTGCCTTCCTGTCTGATCTGAAAGTTGCTTGGACATCTGGTTGTGATTCTTTGCCTTCTCAGAAATACCCTGAGACCTAGCAGTCAACCATCTTCATCATTCTCAAAGGGCATTTTAAAAGAGAACCTCAGAACAAACAAATATTTGCACAGTGTGGATAGTCAGGGATCAGGACCCAGATGTGAACAAGAAGAAAAGATATTTGACCGTACAGATATAAACTTTAATTTACTGGTTTCGAAGTCCTTCAAACGATATCATACAGGAGAATACTGTTCAGTGTGCTACCATACCACCAATAAATCAAAAGAGCCAGGGCAATAACCTGAACACCCGTACTGATGTGATATTGTCTGGCGCCAAGTTCAAGTGTAAAAGATGTGAGAAAAGCTACACCAGCTGATCAGACAGCAGTCGTAGCATGTTACAGACAGTAGACTAGGTGTAATCTTACAGTGTATTTACATGCACAGATGTCTCACAAATTGCTTTTGTGGCAGCTTAGTTATTTTAACTATGACCAGTGTGCATGTAAGGGGAAGTCAGCAGTTGTCTGTTTACAAGATGTATTTATTATTTTAATCTTTGACATTTTAACATATTTTCCATTTATTTTAAAACAAGAATGTTCTGCTTCATCGTACGATACTACTTAGCAGTACCTGTATACCTAAGCCTTGTATATGCATTTGAAACCGTTGCAATACAACAGTTGGGAGACCTTGATTTTTCTGTACATTTTTTATAGTTCTACCCCTTCCTTTCCTTTTGACATGCCAGCAACATTTTTATATTAGGAAGAGTCCAAGGCTGCTCATTAGAATCCCTTAGTTATGCAAAAGATTGACTAATAAGCATCTTAAATACAACATCAAGAGAGTATATCATCTTCTGACAGGTCCCAAAACATATATAGTCAGCAAATCATAAGGAACATTTGAGTGAAGTATTTTAGCATAGTTCTAATACCAGAAGTTTTAAAGCAAGTTTTTGTTAGGTTAAGTGGTAAGAAACTCATTTGCACACACAAAAGGTGTCAGAAAGAAACAATGGCAGGAGCCAGTATCCTGTCCTTGCTGCTTCAAGGCCAAACACAGGAGAACCCCCAGAGGGGCCATCAAAGGCCCCTCTCCACAAACCCAGAGGAGCACAGGGACACAATGGGAGGCAGGAATCCAAATATGCAGACTCACAGGGAATGAATGCCTGTCTGAGCCTGTCCAAGGCTTGTCGCAGCAGAGACATCAGCCCTCTTGGCAACATTTAAACCCGTAAGGATGACTCATTGAAAGCAGCTTTCCAGAGCAGCTTTTGGACTAAGGGAGTTCACTATCTAAGGGTATGAGACACATTATAAGCTGTAGGAAAAAAGCATTTTGGCACGGCATGTTAATTATTAGGCAATGTTTAAAGGTGGCACCAAAAGTGGGAAAAGAGAGAGAGTTAGGTGTTTTGGGGAGGAGCAAGTAAGGGAAATAGAAGAATAAGGGAATAAAGGGATACATTTCAATGTAAGCAGAGGATGGTCAGTATACTTGTTTGGCCAAGCCCTGTGCCTGGTCACTACAGTCAGTCATGCCTCCTCGTTAAACTCCACCTTTTACTATTTTCTGGTGAGGGGCTCTTTACTCTCTGTGCACGTGTGTGCAGAGGAATCTTTGCTACCAGCAGCTGGAGTGAGTACAGGTCTGCAAGTGAGTCTGTGATCTCTAGCACGGGGCACTAGAGCACCTGTGAGATTCTAAGGGTGAGAGCACAGTGGAGCTAGTTATTAGGACCAGAGGAGTCCTGGCCAGGTGTGTCTGTGTGTTAGTAAGACAGCAAGGGGCTTCAGCCTTGGTGAATCATATGGCCATGTACCAGCAAGTGGGGAGACTGGGATCCAGGTCCAGCTACTGGGCAGGTTGAGTGTCAGACCAGCTGCTGGAGTGATCTACCTTGAACATATGTATGGATATATATTCTCAGTAGTGGACCTCCAACCTGCTCAGCCAGAGAGGGGAGCAGAATGAGGTCATTGGTATTGTCTGTGTTCGTTTAAGTGTGTGTCTGTCTGTGATCTGTGTGTCTGGCCATATATATATGTATATATATGAGTATGTGTGTCTATGTAGTGTATATACCATGAACTATCAATATGCACTGAGCCTTGCTAATGGACAGATTAGGGGACGGAGTAGGACAGGGAGAAACCTGGGACCTAGAGGACAACCTCCTGCCATGGGAGGTCTGGGTGACAAAGAGGAGGAATCTTCTAGACAGCCAAGTTCATGTGATCAAGTAAGCCCAACAGAGTGAAAAGAGGTGTCAGGTGTTTGGGAATACGATGGCTATTTTTCTTCCTATGACTTTATTTCATCAGGACTGAATGCTTGCAAAGCAAACCCCTCAGAAACAGGAGGCCTTATGTGATTCTTTGAATGTGCCGTAAGTGTAGCATCTGCTGGATTATAAACTAAGTGAATTAAAGGAAGAATGATAAAAATCCTTTGCAAAGAAGTAAAAAGCTATCAAGAGGAGCATCTTTTCAGATCATACACTTCTAACTATAAAAATATTGGGATTTTGTAACACATTTTCATCATTGGTACATTTCAATTTTAGCTTTGTTCTTTGCATATCCTTCAGGGTCTATCCATATTTTAGAATACTTTATGAGCAGCAGAGGAACTAACAGTTTGTCTCTTCATTAGCAATGGTTGTCCATGTTACATGTCATGCTATATGTTACTGTTCATAAATCTGTGTAGATGGAGATATTTTCCTGCTGACAGTGTTTGCTGTCTGTCGTGGTTTTGGCTTCAGATGGCAACAAAGAACCACGTCCCTCTCGCTCCAGGCTTTCCTGATGGAAAGCACAAGGAAAGGGCAGAACTCGTGGGCTGAGACAACGGCAGTTTTAATAGAATAACAAAGGTAGCACAAGAAAACCCAACATTAACAACAATAACAACAGTAACAAGGACAGAGGAGTACACAGACGCGGTTAGGGAACCGCTGCTCACCGACCGCACCCGGGGCGCCCCCACTGCTCCAAGCAGTGACTGCCCGCCCCCTCCCGGCAGCTCAGCGCAGGTGTGGCTCACATGGGATGGAATGTTTATAGCCCCGGGCCGGGGAGAGTTAACCCTCTCCCTGACGGAACCAGGACACTGTCCCTTTCTCTGAATGAAAAACAGTTTAAGACACATCCTTAGCATTTACATTTCCAACTGACTACATGAAAGGGTGCAATAGCCTCCCTTGCAAATGCCTTGGAGCACATGCCTCATCACATTGTGTACACGTAAAATCTTCAAAACAGGTGTCCTCTCAGTAATTTCATTCTTAAACTACATCAGACAGCTTCCTCCCTATATTACTATTTGCACATTTTAATCTGAGACACTTAATCCCTAACTGAATTACAATGACCATGTACTGACTATGCAGCACCTTTTTGCAACTTCTCTAGGTCTGTTTATCATCAGAAAATATTCCTTTTCCATGAGGTAAGAGTGGACATAGTTCATTCTTTAATGTAGTGTAATGTACTTCAAAACAAAGGGATTTAAAATAGTAATAAAACAAGATTCTAATAAGAAATGTTCAACCATTTTTTAATTAAAATCTCCTGCAGCATGCACATTTACCTAATGAATGGTCTACTGCAATAAATATTTCATACAAAAAAAATCATATCTAGGTTTCTTTCAAGTGTTTATTTATTTATTTATTTATGGCTTTGAATAAATTAGATGACTAATCTTAAGTAAAATCAAAATATGAAGACCATTATTTGAGATAATGTATATTTATTGAAATCCTTACAATTCTTATTGTTGCTTCACCATTTTTTTATGTAGATTCTCACCACTTTTATTCCAACAGAATCTTTAATAAATGTTAGGTACCAAGTTTCAATATACAGGATACATTTTCTGATTTGAAGTATGCATCATTACCATGTATGTTAACACATTGGTAAAGATATAGAACTATTAAGTACCTTAAAATTTCTCTCTGGCTCTATAATTTTCTATGATATTAACTTAAAATTTAATAACTCTTACTTTATAAAGAAAACTAATTTTAATACTAGAAGTTCTTGTTAAAATCCATTAAACTAAAGAAAATAAACATCAACATGTTATAGAGAAAAGCTTCTGCAGTTCCAAAGCTTCAAAATTATATTTTTCATGATTATATTTTGGATCTACATCTATATTTCTGAAAGGTTTTTGGCAGATGGAAAAACAAGAGATTGAAAACTTTTTTAGAAGGCTTTTCAAGTCCAAAACATAACTTTCTTTTAATATGCATTACATCATGGTTTGAAAAATATGAACTCTGTCAAAATCAACAATAATATTATAATTTTCCAGGGAAGTGGTTGAGTCACCATCCCTGGAGGTATTTAGAAGATGTGTAAGTGTGGAGCTTAGGGACATGGTTTAGTGGTGGACTTGGAAGTGGTAGGTTAACAGTTGGACTTAATACAATTATAGAATCATAGAATCATGTAGGTTGGAAAAGACCTTTAAGATTATCAAAGATGACTGTTAACCTAACACTGCAAAGTTCACCAATAAACCATGTGCCTAAGCACCACATCTGCATGGCTTTTAAAAACCTCCACAAATAGTGTTTCCACGACTTCCCTGAACAGCCTGTTCCAATGCTTGATAACCCTTTCAGTGTAAAAATTTCTCCTAATATCCAATCTAAACCTCCCCTGGTATGACAATGGCAATGACATCTGCCAGCTCCTTCAGCACTCTCGGGTGCATCCCATCAGGGCCCATGGACTTGTGAATGTCTAATTGAACTAACTGATCCCTCACTTGATCCTCCTCCACCCAGGGGAAGTCTTTCTCTTTCCCTATTACTTTCTCCAAGGCCTGGGGCTCTTGAGGGCTAAGCTGGGCAGTAAAGACCAAGGCAAAGAAGGTATTCAATAACTCTGCCTTCCCCACATCCTCCATCACCATGGCTCCTGTTTCATTCAACAGTGGGCCCACAACTTCTCTGGTCTTCCTTTTTCCTCCAATGTACTTGAAGAAGCCCTTCCTCTTGAGCCTGACATCCCTTGCCAGCTTTAGTTCTAAGGCAGCCTTGGATTTCCTTGTTTCATCCCTGCATGCTCTGGTGGCATTCTTATAATTTTCCCAAGGGACTAGGCTATTCTTCCACTTAGTATAAACTTCCTTTTTCCATTTGAGCTTGTTGAGAAGCTCCCTGCTCAACCAGGCAGGCCTCCTGCATCCCTTGGCCGATTTCTTGCTTTTAGGGATGCACCGATCTTGAGCTTGGAGGAAGTGGTCTTGGAACACCAACCAGCTCTCGTGAGCCCCTTTGCCTTCCAGAGCCCTAGCCCACAAGTTCCCCCCAAGCAGCTTCCTGAAGAGATTAAAGTTAGCCCTCCTGAAGTCCAGGGTTGTGATTTTACCTGTTGTTTTGTGTGTGGTACCCATGATCCTGAACTCTATCTTTTCGTGATCATTACAGCCTAGGGTGTCCTCAACCTTAATGTCCTCCAATAGTCCCTCAGTGTTTGTTAATACTAGGTCCTGCTTACACTAGATGTGCAATACTGAGTACTTTTTGACAACATAACAACATATTTTGATTTGTGAACTTATCATTTGCTTCTATTAAGATACCTTAATTTAAGTTCTACATCAAAGATGAAAGTTATTTCAACAAGAAAGTTATTCATAACTACTGCTTACTATGATATCTATGATATCCCAGGGAAACCTGGGAGCACCTCAGATATACCTTCTGACTTCATATCTGAGTGGAGTCCAGAAGTACACCAGCATCCCTCTAACTCTAAGGGAGGGAGAGAGAAGATGAAAGCAATATAGCAACTTGAGTGATTATCATTGAAGTTTTCTAGATTTTTCATCTCCAGTATTTCAATATTCAGTATTCCAGTACTTATTCATAAAAATAGAAAAATGACTAGTTTTAGCATTGTAGAGATTAATTTCAAGTGAAGATTTGTCCTTGGACACTTCTCCGACTTAAAGTCACTCCTGAATTGGAATGCCCGATACATGAAAAATTCTTGTTGCCATTTCTCTAGTGCACCAATATTTTTCGAGAATGGTATGACAGAACATGTTAGCATCTTTTTCACAGAGAAAAGAACATAGTCAATGTTTCTGGTGTACTCTTTGCAGAAACTGATGAAATGGCTTTCCGTAGTCCATGTAACTTTCTTCTTCATTTATACTAACATGCACCAATACGTAGTTAGAATAAGGGGAAAAAAAATAATATTGTAAATACTCAAATTCAGTGCATAGTAAATTGGGGAAGGACTATCATCTTATGTTACTGTGGATATAGCTAGTAAGTCTAGCAGAAGATTGAAACATCTTGAGAGAAATATCGAAAAGACCTACAAATTCCTTCATATTAACCTGCCTGTTTTTCCCTTTGTGCTGACAGACAAAATTTTTAACTCGATCATTTTTCTGGCTCTACCATGTCAATCTGACATCTATTGTTGGAAATATTTGTAATTGTATTAAGAAATTTTCCAAAGTTCTACTCTTTTGGATCCAGCTAAAAGATCAGGACCTTAAAACAGAAGCTCTTACTAAGAGAGCATCACTTTTTATTAGCAAGTTCAGAAAAAATGCCTGTGCTCTGAAGTCCTGCATTTTCCTGCTATAATATAGACAATAACAAAACAGCACATTGCCATAAAAACAAAACAAAACAAATTACTACGAGGTTTCAAGGAAAAGGAGACTTTCTAGGACGTTACATTGTTCAGTACAAAGTCTAAGGGCATGATCGTGATTAAAGGGCTGTTTCAGTATTTCTAAAAATAAGTTAAAATCATTTACGCTCTTACATGAGGAATATTCCTGGACTTTTTCTTGATTTTATAGTGTTTAGGACTTAATTTTAGTCTTGAAAAGTGACAGTAAAATCACATGGATAGTTACATGTTGTTGGGATTTTTTAAACTTCTTTTTTACTGAGGGGGGATTCAAGCAATAGATTTATGGCCTTAAGAATCTTGTACATGTCTTCATTTTTTCCTTACCTTGCCTTGCCTTGCCTTCTTGTTGTGGCTTGTTTGTCACATTCAGTGATATTTAAGCTTTTATCCTTTGTCTTTTTTTGTTAGGAACTCGTAATAAAAGCAAGGGGCAAAGTATGTTCAAGTTAATTTGTTCTTTTATGTCATCCAGTGTGTTTTTGCCAGTTGTTACTTTTGCCATTTTTTTTTCTCTAAAAAAATATCTAAATTTCAAGCATTTCCTCTGAGTCATTTAGAGAATTATTTGCTTTTTTCTGCACAAACACTTTCCTGTCACTTACCTTGGTCTTGTTAATTTTATCTCTGTATTTCTGCTTTTTAAACTATTTCTTTGTTTGTTTTCATCCAGTATTTTTCAACTTAAAACCAATAACTGGTTTTATTAAATGGAAAACTATCTATATTTCAAAAGCCTCAGAGGAAAAGAAAACATTTTAAGCTTCTGAAAAAAAAAAATATTACCAGAAGTAGATCTTTACGAAGCCTTACAGTTTTAATTCTAGTCCAATGGCCTTTGTATCAATTTGTCTGCCACAAGGCCATCCACAGATTTTAGGTTAGTAATGATAAAGCTCAAGACAATCCTAGAGAAATGAGTCTTGTAACTTACAAATACAGTTCAATAGATCATCAGTTTTGGGGAAAGTCCTCATTACTATGATCTGATGAATCTCTTTAGGCCTATCTGGGACAAATTTTCTGATACCATTTTTCTTAACATATTCTCTTTGTTTCCAAGCAAAAACTTCCCTAGATATTCCAGCATTCAGAACGTAACATTTAACAAGCACACCTGTAAGTGAGAAAGTAAAAGCTCATTATGGCAGGAATAAGCTACTGTGCACNCCCCCCCATTTAGTTTGTTTTTTGTTTGCTTTTTTTTCACTTTCTGCTTAAATTTTTGAGCAGATTGATTTCTAGGGAACATATTTTGTAGCCATTTCTGGGGAAATGTGTACAGTTTAACTATAAATAATGAATTGTGCGAGGATAGCAAATACTGAGTTGACAGAGAGTGAAATGTTTATAACTACTGATACATAATTTGTGTCTAAAACATGCCAGAAAATGTCTGGCAAACAATCCGAGGGTATGGTATATATTTCTTGGGAGCAATCAGTTCTACTTTGTAACAAAAACGGAATCTATCTCTGCTTTCAGGCTTCTAATGTGTCTGTGTGCACCCTTGCTGGACACAAAAAAAAAAAGGACAGATAAATGTGTTCATATGCAGAGTTGTTGTTGCTTATTTTTGTATAGAGTGTATGGAAATATTTGCTAACGTATACATTAAAGAAATAGTGTCCAGAAGCTAAGATCTTTCACATTTTTTAAATTATTATTCTTTTTCACTTTCAGAATTGAACACAGAAGTATCATCCTAGGGAAAAGCTCTCATTCTCAGTGAAGAGTATGTCCAAATGAAACCTATTAATGACTCGCTCTGTGCTCTTGTTAAAACCATAGTCTTACTGTCATTGTGCCTGTGGGAGGACAAAAAAGTAAATAACATCTGATCATCTGAAGGAAATCTGAAATATTCTTGGTACTAATTGTGCCTTTACTTGTTTAGAATTTCTTTCTTTTTTTTTTTTTTCCACTCCTCTGACACTGTCTTCTACATAATCATTCTTTATCACATATTCCAAAAAGTAAAAAAATNGACTTTTTCTTGATTTTATAGTGTTTAGGACTTAATTTTAGTCTTGAAAAGTGACAGTAAAATCACATGGATAGTTACATGTTGTTGGGATTTTTTAAACTTCTTTTTTACTGAGGGGGGATTCAAGCAATAGATTTATGGCCTTAAGAATCTTGTACATGTCTTCATTTTTTCCTTACCTTGCCTTGCCTTGCCTTCTTGTTGTGGCTTGTTTGTCACATTCAGTGATATTTAAGCTTTTATCCTTTGTCTTTTTTTGTTAGGAACTCGTAATAAAAGCAAGGGGCAAAGTATGTTCAAGTTAATTTGTTCTTTTATGTCATCCAGTGTGTTTTTGCCAGTTGTTACTTTTGCCATTTTTTTTTCTCTAAAAAAATATCTAAATTTCAAGCATTTCCTCTGAGTCATTTAGAGAATTATTTGCTTTTTTCTGCACAAACACTTTCCTGTCACTTACCTTGGTCTTGTTAATTTTATCTCTGTATTTCTGCTTTTTAAACTATTTCTTTGTTTGTTTTCATCCAGTATTTTTCAACTTAAAACCAATAACTGGTTTTATTAAATGGAAAACTATCTATATTTCAAAAGCCTCAGAGGAAAAGAAAACATTTTAAGCTTCTGAAAAAAAAAAATATTACCAGAAGTAGATCTTTACGAAGCCTTACAGTTTTAATTCTAGTCCAATGGCCTTTGGATCAATTTGTCTGCCACAAGGCCATCCACAGATTTTAGGTTAGTAATGATAAAGCTCAAGACAATCCTAGAGAAATGAGTCTTGTAACTTACAAATACAGTTCAATAGATCATCAGTTTTGGGGAAAGTCCTCATTACTATGATCTGATGAATCTCTTTAGGCCTATCTGGGACAAATTTTCTGATACCATTTTTCTTAACATATTCTCTTTGTTTCCAAGCAAAAACTTCCCTAGATATTCCAGCATTCAGAACGTAACATTTAACAAGCACACCTGTAAGTGAGAAAGTAAAAGCTCATTATGGCAGGAATAAGCTACTGTGCACATTTCTCCTTAATGCGTGTAGTACTTGAAATCCATCAGTTCATGAGCCTGGACAAAATCATCATGCCTGCCTGGACAAAAGTTATCAGCAACTGTGTTAATAAATAAGATTATGATGAAATGAGACCTGAGTTCTCATTTAGCTTAGCAAGTAAACCTGGCCAGGTGATCCAAATCAGGAAACCATAAAAGTTCATTATCATCAATACCATCCTATTTCCTCTACAGAATCGGAATATATTTTAAAGCCAACTTCTATGGATCAAGTAATAGCATGTTTTTGAAAGATATTTAATGCAATACACTACCTGATAATACAGTTCTGAAAAGCAGTTCCATAGATTTTAGGAAATTTGTGCACTGCACATTGTGTCTGTTGAATCATAAACATTCATTTGGAACATAATTTATATTTCAACTTTGAAATTTTCCTCTCTTTATTTAATCTATGTTATATATAATCTCTAAAAATGTGTATTTCATTTCTGGCTTTATTAAGTGTCTCCATCTGTCTTACTAATTTAGTTATGGATTTAAACNTTTTTTAAATTATTATTCTTTTTCACTTTCAGAATTGAACACAGAAGTATCATCCTAGGGAAAAGCTCTCATTCTCAGTGAAGAGTATGTCCAAATGAAACCTATTAATGACTCGCTCTGTGCTCTTGTTAAAACCATAGTCTTACTGTCATTGTGCCTGTGGGAGGACAAAAAAGTAAATAACATCTGATCATCTGAAGGAAATCTGAAATATTCTTGGTACTAATTGTGCCTTTACTTGTTTAGAATTTCTTTCTTTTTTTTTTTTTTCCACTCCTCTGACACTGTCTTCTACATAATCATTCTTTATCACATATTCCAAAAAGTAAAAAAATCACGGACATGTGATACTCCAAGTTGGAATTAAATTGGAGGCTTCTGTCAAAGAAATAAGAACAAAAATGAAATGACAGATTTAAGAATCTGAGAAGCTGCTGTTACTAAAATTTATGTTCAATTCAGGAAAAAAAAGCTACATTGTTGAGGCAGGAATTGTAGAATTTTCATATGCAAGCTACATTAAAGTCTAGGTTAATGTTTTCAGTATTTTCGTTTCCTAAATAACTCAGTGTTCCATAAAAATGTCTTGAATTTTAATTTTGATAGAAGTAATGCAGAAATATATAGATCTTTCATTGAGGAATCATTTCAGTGGCATACACATGTGAATTTAAACCACTGGAACTTAAATATCTGCTATATAAGAATAATTTTAATGGAACTTACCTGACTTTCAACTAAAGTGATGTGGTAATACAGCTGTTCTGAGAAACATCTGGACAAATAACCCTGTATTTTCTGTAGTCAGACATCTATCATCTGCCCGTACATAATTGCGTATGCTATTTCTGTATTTATTAATTACATGACTGACTAGAATCTGACACCAAATTGTTGCAAAATAACTGCCATCTCACTGATCCTTTCTGTAGGATTGGCTATAATAGGAGGGAGATGTTGAGACTCAGGTGAGAATGAAATTCTTCTTCCAGGGTTGTTACTGTTGGGGCTGGGAAGGCATTGCTTAGCTTCACCACCCTGATGGGCCTCACCTAGGATCCACCTGCCCAGGGCCTCATTTCAGCTCATATGGGCCCCTGTTGACAACACTCGTTGGGATACCCATGCCCAGCCCAGTGTCTAGTCCTGCCTCTGGGCATAGCATTCACTTACTTGAATCATAGAATCATAGTATGGTTCAGGTTAGAAGTGACCTTAAAGATCAGTTAGTTCCAACCCCCCTGCCATGGGCAGAGGCACCTCCCACTTGACCAGGCTGCACAAAGCCTGATCCAACCTGACCTTGAACATTTGGGGCATCCACAACTTCTCTGGGCAAACTGTTCCAGTGCCTCACCACCCTTCCAGGAAAGAATTTCTTACTAATGTCTAATCTAAATCTATCCTCTTTCAGTCTAAAACTTTTACCCCTTGTCTTATCACTACATACTCTTGCAAACAGTCCCTCCCCATCTTTCCTGTAGGCCCCATTTAGGTACTGGAAGGCTGCTGTAAGGTCTCCCTGGAGCCTCCTCGTCTCTAGGCTGAACAACTCCAGCTCTCTCAGCCTGTTCTCACAGCATAGGTACTCCAGCCCTCTGATCTTCTTCGTGGTCCTCTTCCAGACCCATTTCAACAGGTCCATGTCCTTCCTGTGCTGAGGATGCCAGAACTGCAAGCAGTACTCCAGGTGAGGTGTCACCAGAGCACAGTAGAGAAGTCACCAGAATTACACGTTTTAACAGCACTAATGGCCAGACAGCACAGGAAAGAACCACTTTCAAGATAGACCTAAGCAGCTGACCAACTTTAATAAGATGTGAAGTTAATAGTCCTTTCTTTTTGCAATATTTGGCAAACTTTGGCAGCATGCAATTCAATTCAATTTTTTAGATGCCTGTTACTTATGAGTTGTATGAGAATGCTAAACTTCACGTTTGTGAATAGTCCATATGGTTATGTATGTAAAAATTTTGTGTCTAAATGCTCAGTACTGTAACCCACACTGTCATGAGGGCCATGGGACACAATTCCTATGTTTGAAAGTGTGACGAGTGGTAGCTATTGTCATGATTTATCTAAACGTGAGTCAAGACATATGCCACCTGAGTCTAGTTCCATTAAGTGAGACAAAAAATAGACCCAGAGAGATGTCCTCTGCAGAGCCACCAGAGCAAATTCAGGGGTCCAGCTCTGCTTTTCTGTTTCCTGCTTTTTTTTTTTTTTTTTCCTGTAGGCTTGATAATAGCTTTGAGCTTTGAGTGGTGGAAACAAGGAGGGGGGGAAAGGTTCAATGTATGAAAATCTTGGAGAAAATAATGTCTTGATGAATGTATTTTTTGACATTTTTCTGCCCCTCACTTGAGCAGAAAAGGAGGTTAGGGAAACAAGATGATCTCAATTTTGCCTGGAGGATGGGATAGAAATTTGAAAGAACATTTTGTAATTTCATTTGCAGAAAATACTGCACAAAAAATAGAAATACAGAAGAACTTTCTGCATGGTTCTCTTTTAAGACTATTACATTTAAAAATTTTTCAGAATTAAAGTAATAAGTTGAATTTAAATATAAGTGCTTCTATGAGTATTATAATCAACAAAGCCATTGCAGGTTGGGGAACATTACTATATTGCTCAAACTTCATTAACAAATGTATTAATTAAGTTAAGACTATCAAAGTTCTTAATGATGATGGTCCATTAAAAGAAACTATGTATGTTCCCCTCGAAGATTCTGGTCATCAAGAATCTTCTAACAGATGAAGAAAAAAAAAAATAAAAAAAATCTTTTTACTTACTTGTCATCAGGAGAAAATAGAACTTGAACTCCCTGACTACTTTTTTTCAGAGAGTAGGCATACTTTATCATAGTACTCAACTGTATGCTTAATTCACTATATCATTTATTGGATACATAATAGACTTGTTGAAATATCATCTGTCTTCTTGCCAAATCCTGAAATATCAGTAGTGGTTCTTGGTAGCCACATTTGCTGGATATTAGAGGTATAGTATAAATACAGCAATCTGTATTGCTTCATTATGACATATCAATACAGATGTAAGGAAAAAAGGAATTAGTTTAAGCATAAGGAGGATAAAACTCGTAACACAAAATGTTTTCCCATAGGTGTATGAGGTTAATTCCATTAATCATTTCTACTAATTCTTCAGATATGAAATTGTTCCTACAACCATTTACCAAAACAGCATGAAGCTTTGCATCTAAAGTTAGCCTCTTATCATAGTTTAAATATACCAGGTTTTACAATAACAAGGAATGTCATCTGAATGTTAACTAGCTAAAGATGCTGACTAACTGTTGTAGGTATTATACCACAATTTTCAGGCACATGATAATTAGATGAGGTATATGTATTTAAAATATCAGTAAACACCATTAAAATGAATCCTCTCAATAGCATACATACTAATTGTCATATATTTGTCTAAACATATGTTTTTAGTTTTTTGAGTGGCTACTTTTCAATCAGTTGAGATACTGGACCTATTCTAGCTGTGAAGTATGTTAGTGACAAGCATATATTTTGGGGGGAATTTTTTTAACTGAAAAACTCTTTGCTTTTTCCAGGTCTTCGTAGGTTGAATAAATTATTCCCTCATATTTAATAAAAAGTGTAAGAACCTCTATAGTAGGCTTTATTTTGAACTCCTGATTAGAAAAGACTGTCATAATTCTTCATCACCCTGAACTGGATTTTATACTGTAATTTGTTCTGTTTCTAACCTGTATTAATCTGTTCAATATATTAACGGAGTGGATTCTATATTCTGTAAAAATATGCAGAAAATCTATCTGGAATAGGATTATATTTTTATATATATATCCATTTTTTTATCCTCTTGATGTATGTTTTCCTGAAATAGAACAACTAGCTACAATAAATTTCAAAATTACAATGCAGAAGAANTAAGGTCAGAAGCTGAAGCTTATGATTTTTGACATTCACATTTTCTGTCTATTTCAGAAGGACCTTGGATGTCTTCTTTGGAATACCTAAACAATATTTATGGCTTTAAAATGATATAATGGGTGAAAACATGATATCAACAGAATAAAATGTCAAATGAAAGCACATGCTTTTAGAGAATTTAGATATCTTTANTATATTTTGGGGGGAATTTTTTTAACTGAAAAACTCTTTGCTTTTTCCAGGTCTTCGTAGGTTGAATAAATTATTCCCTCATATTTAATAAAAAGTGTAAGAACCTCTATAGTAGGCTTTATTTTGAACTCCTGATTAGAAAAGACTGTCATAATTCTTCATCACCCCTAACTGGATTTTATACTGTAATTTGTTCTGTTTCTAACCTGTACTAATCTGTTCAATATATTAACGGAGCGGATTCTATATTCTGTAAAAATATGCAGAAAATCTATCTGGAATAGGATTATATTTTTATATATATATCCATTTTTTTATCCTCTTGATGTATGTTTTCCTGAAATAGAACAACTAGCTACAATAAATTTCAAAATTACAATGCAGAAGAAAATAATTCTAAATGCATTCCTATTAAAAAAAAACCCAAAACTTTTCTTACCATGCTAATCCTCTGAGTTCATGTGAAGCAATATCTCCTCTAATTACACTCCCGTGTTACAACTCTTATTTTATGCAGTCTGGAATATCTAATACATTATTTATTAGATACTCATACTAGTTTCAATATCATTGGTACTACTCATCTAAACTAGTCTTGGTAGAGCTTTCTACTAATAGAAGGGAATGAAGTTCCTTTTCAAAAGCAACTTGTGTTGATTTGATATAAGCAGTCAAAATTGTACTTGTTG
>VXBO01006268.1:67347-92545 GCA_013400135.1 Rhinoptilus africanus | reverse complement strand
GTAGTTCCTATTTGTTAAGCCATCTCAGTTCCTATTAAAAGGTTGTAAATCCTTTGATATTGAATGGATTTCAATCCCATTGGTTCATTTTTTAACAAGTAAGAGATGGAGGTACTTTATCCTGTTCTTTTCATCCTCAGCTCTACACTTTTTATTGGTACAGCTTTAAGTTCAGAGTTGATTTACAATACTCTAAACTACTTTAAGACATGGTGCACTAATGTACAGACATCAGAATATGGCTGGGTTATGCATAGTCAGAAAATATTTATTTTTCATGAGAAAAGTCCATCTTCTCCAACATTAAAACAAAATAAACTTGCAAATATATCTTCAGAAACAAAACCAAAATCTTATAAAAATGAATTTATATTTTTAATGAAATTTTATTTCTGGAATGCTCAAATTGGATCTTTAAATTCAAATAATTAAAATGATTAAAATATTTTTTTTCTTTTACATAGAACACACTGTCAAAATCTTTTTTTTAATAGAAAATTCTGATATCTGTTTTTCTGTTTCACAAACATGGAATAGCTGTAATCATATATTTATGATTAAGTTGTTCAGGTAGTCATGAATATAAGGTGAACAACTTGCTTTGAGATAGGATGGAAATCAGAGTTAAAAGGGGATGGAAATGTACATGGTCAACTGCATTTTAAGGAAAACTGAAATCCTCCCCAACAGATGTTATAGTTATACCTCAGAAATTATAACTGCTAAATATACATAAATAGCTCGAATTTGTGTTACATTAGGGGTGAAGTGAGGAGAGTATAACCTATTTGGAATACCTGCCAATCAGATACAATATTCAAACTTTAAGTCCTCTACTTTGTCCTTCTCTACTCTATAGTGACAGTAATTACAACCCTGTAGTTTTTTGCTTGAGGATCTTAGTGTCATGGTTGTACAATTTCAATCACACAATATATTTTTACCTTGGAGAATCCAGTAATAAAACATGCAGAAACACTGCCTTAATGAATCTACCAAACCAATAAAAAATAAAATTAAAAAAGTCTAGAAAAAGAGAAAGCCTTTCTAATTTAAAGAATAAAGTTAAAGAAGAAAGACAAGAAAAGGTTGTGTGCTTTGTTTACTGTTTCAAGTTCAGGTCCGCCTGCTTGTCAATAAACCTCATCATGTACAGGTGGTCCGCATGGTTAGTTTTCAGCTTTTAGACTCTATTTTAGAGGTACCACTGATAAAATAGACTAGTTAAAGTATTAACGTTGAAAAGATATATATTCTTTTCTTATGTCCTCTTTCATTCTTTAAATAAGGATGTTAAAAACCGCTTTAACAAAGTCAAATATTCATGCTTTAGAAAGATCAGCCTGAAGCTTATCCTGAAATCAAAAATTTCTAGTACTTAATCTCTGTCCCTGGGTGTCATAATGTATTCTTCTGTATTCTGCTGAAGTAATTCAGTTGAATTTGACATGAAGAGCAAACAGGATATAGATCTTCCACCTCATTTTAAATAAGTAATTGAAATATAGAAAAGCAGGGTATAAATAAGTATATTGTCATACTGACAGTGATTTGCATAGACAATTGGTTTCACCTTAGATCTTATTTTGATTTAATTGACTACAGCATATGTAAGAAATGGAAACTAACATGACCACAGAAAAGCAACACAAGTAAAGGGTTAATCATGTGTAACAACAATCAGTCTAGAAACCCTTAAGTCTGTCTCTCAATTCCACTCTCTCAAGTTAGCATCAATAAACATCACTAGACAGATAAAAAGAAAACATATGTTATTGTATAAGACTATGTTACTATATAGTTCATTGATTTTTTATTGAAGGAAAAAGTTAGATGTACTGTTCTGAATGGAGCAATAAACAAGTAACTGTATAATAAAGGCCAGACGACAGTGACGGAGAAAATTTGGAAGCATTCTATGAAAATCCAAATCCATATTATAGAAATTGAAGTTTGTAATTAAATAACATACATCAAGGTTCTACAGTGTGGTTATAGTAATTTGAGTTTGGAATCTAATTTGAAAATGTTATTTCTACATTAATTCCATTCCTACAGTTTTACATATGAAAAAATGAATAAAAATCTTCAACATGAAATTAAGACAGAAACAGTTTTACATATTCATTCTTGGTTATAAAATAATAGTAATAAAAAGTATCAAGTCAGAAATTCATGTGCCATTTAGAATAAATCAGAAGAAAATCATCCCTTTTGCACTCATAAATATAAAGTGCTCAATTCTGTCAGGAGGTCTTTAAGGGATGAGGAGTCTTTCCATGATGGTATGCTAGCAGAATCAGGTCTTAAAGTATAATGTATTATGCTACTTTATAAAACCATCATCTACTCTACAAGATTAACCTGCACAAAGAAGACATAGCTAAAAAAAAAGATGAATTTTGGGGACAAAAAAACCTAGACAAAACAATTAACAGAAGACATCAAACCTCTTCCATCTACCCTTTATTATATTATTAACTTACATTCTAACATTATTATTAAAATATGAGTGGCATTTAAAAAAATATATAATAACAATGCTTATTTCATTATATATAAAAATAAGTGTTTCAATATGCATATTTTTGCTTTTATAAAAATAATCAGATGCTTCATACTTCAAAATAGAAAGTTTTAGGATGCATTCAGTTTCCTAGTTTAGATTCCCTTCTAAACTGCAAGTAGCAATGACATGACAAAGTGTAGGTCATAAAAGGAAACTATGTCTCTTTCCAGTCACTCTTCAATTCTTCATTTACTCAGTGAAAAGGGATGATTCAAGCATAGTGCAATTCATTGTACACCCATGCTCATAATTTTAAACAGATGCTAGCAAGACTTTGCACGACATGCAACGTTACTAATGCCAAAGAACAGTGGGCAATCTGTTCTTCCTTTTTATAAGAAGACTAGCCAATTATTCATCTCATTCCTTAATTATTAAAGATTAATAAAGTGGTTTGGATTACCAAAAAATGAACCAACCTGAAATTTTGACAAAACTGGGCAGAAACTCCAAATACTTAGAAAATAAAGAAAATATCAGAATCATACTACCTACAGAAAGCAAATATATTAGAATAAAATAAATTTTGACAGAATTTCTAGAATTAAAAATGTAAAATCCCGACAGTGTTGTCATTATTTTGTTTCAAAACTGGTTTTCAGATCAGTTAAGAGTTAAATTATGAGACTTCACATTTTGAGATTTATCCATCACCATTGCATCCAAATTTTCATTGAAATAATGCATGTAAATTTACAACTTAAATGTAAACAATTTTTTAAAAGGTACTTATTACAAGACAGAATGAAACAATTCTGTATTCATACATTTATAAATTAAATACAATGAATAAAATTATGGATACTGACTAAATCTGGAACTGTAAACATATTCCAACTGAAAAAAAAAAAAAAATGCCTTTGGGACAGAAGAAACATACACTGGTCTTGCAGAATGCTGAAATTTCTCATTGTCTGTGTTTTGCATTTTTATAATATTTGGACTGCACACTTTTCTTCTCTAGGAAGAAAATGAAAGAAGATTATCCTAATTTCAGTGGAAGAAGAAAAAGTTATCTTGTGGAGAAAAAACTATAGCAGTATTCTTTAGAGTTATTTTAAAATAATACATATCCAAGCAGATGGTGAATAACACACTAAGCTATAGGTCTATATAAACTACAAAGTCTCATAAACAGCTAAGGATCTTTGCATTTTTTTCAATGGGCTTATTCTCGTATTTTATATAATGGGAAACTAGCTTGTTTGGTATAAGAAAAAATCCTGACATGTTCCAATCCTGACTTCATAATAAATTGACAAAAGAAAAGGTTTATTCCAAATTTTTGTATGTTCTGAGTATTCAATAATTTTGCCATAAATAATTATAACTTGATTTCTCTTTGTGGGGACTTTTATGCCTCTTCTGTCCAAGGACCTTTTCTGTTGTTTGCTACATCAGAGCTCCTTCCAGACCTCAAGAATTTACTTATTTTTTTGTTTGTTTTTTTGCCTTTTGCCAATGGTAGACTTAACTGTCCATTTCAAGGTGGTTCTGTGATGCAGGATTTGCAACAGAATAATTTTTTTGTAACTTTGATTAATTTATTTAAAGGTTGTGTATCTGCTCTCTGAGGATGAGCTTGACTTAAGGGAAATATTATACCCAGTTTTTAAAAGGGTAGAAAACAGGACCCTGGGAACTACTGACCTATCAACTTCATGTCTGTACCTGTGAAGTTTATGGAACAGATTCCCCTAGAAGCTATGCTAAGGCACATGGAAGACAGGGAGGTGACTCATGACAGCCAGTATGGCTTTATTAAGGACAAGTCCTGCCTGGCTAACCTTGGGGCTTTCTACAACGAAATGACAGCATCAGTGGACAAGGGAAGAACAACAGATATCATTTATCTGGACTTATACAAGGCTTTTGTCACGGTCCCCCACAACATGCTTCTCTCTGAGTTGGAGATAAGATAAAGATTTGATGGATGCACTGTTGGGTGGATAAGGAGCTGGCTGGCTGGTTGCATCCTGACAGTGGTCGTCAATAGCTCAATGTCCAGATGGAAAGGGGTGACAAGTGGTGTCTCTCAGGGATCTGTACTGAGACCACTGCTGTTTAATATCTTCATCAATTATTTAGACAGAGGGATCAAGTACACTCTCAGCAAGTTTGCCATTAACACCAAGCTATGTGGAGCAGTCGAACCACTGGAGGGAAGGGATGTCATGCAGGAGGACCTGGACAAGCAAGAGACATGCAAACCTCATGAAGTTCAACAAGGCCAAGTGCAAGGTCCTACACTTGGGTCGGGACAATCCTTGTTATCAATACAGGTTGGGGGATGATCTAATATAGAGCAGCCAGGCGGAAAAGGACTTGGGAGTACTCATGGATGAAAAGCTGGACATGAGCCAACAATGCGCACTTGCAGCCCAGAAGGCAAATCACATCCTGGGCTGCATCAAAAGAACTGTGGCCAGCAGATCCAGAGAAGTGATTCTCCCCCTCTGCTCCACTCTCGTGAGACCCCNAGGTTGCCCAGAGAGGTGATGGAGGCCCCATCCCCAGAGACATTCAAAGCCAGGCTTGATGGGTCTCTAAGCAGTCTGATTTAGTTAAAGATGTCCCTGCTTACTGCCGGGGGGTTGGACTAGGTGACCTTTAGAGATCCCTTCCAACCCAACACATTCTATGATTCTAGGCATGTTACTATCAGGCCACATGGCTCCTGGTTTCTTCACTGTTCCCAGATCATTTCTTTGAGGACAGTAACAGGATACTTAGTTATTGCTCTACGTAGAGAGCTGAGATAAGGGCCTTTGCCAAAAAATCTTTGCTGCTGCAATGATTCCTATCCCACTTGTTTTATGGGGAATCAAAAAATTCCAGTTGTATCCTCTAATAATACACTGTGGTATAATAGGCACTAAGTAAGCTTATTATGTTCATTCATGCTGACTGAAGACCTGATTGTCCATTCATAGTTCATATAGAAAGATTTTGGATATTTTAATATCACTTTTATATTATTTTAAAGTTTTCCCTAAGTATACTTAATGTAGTATACGTAAGTCACTGAACTGACTTATAAAACGATTATTAGGTTTTTTTATCCATAAGGATGGCTTCATTTCATCTAATTGAAAGCATTTAGAAATTAGATGGTTATTCAGAAACAGTCATTTAAGTCCATCCTTAGTCAATGGAAAGAGTATCGGCACTTCCCCAAAGCAAGACTCTTCCTGTTGTGATGTATGTGTCTAACTAGACAGACTTAATTGCTTCTGGGAGTGAATCTTCAGTAGAGACCCTGATAAACTAAGTCAGAGTGGATATCCAAATGTAAATGGATAAAATTAGAGACTTCTATTCCGAACACTTCTTTCCAAGTTTCTCAGGAAAATATTCCTATGAAGAATTTCTAAAAATTACCTTTTATAGTAAATTTTTTTGCCTCTGGAAAACTAACAAAGTCTTGACATTATTCAGAACATGTTTTAAAAGTGAGTATTCATTTTTATACCTTTAAACCTATATCCTAAAGTATAAATTATTCTGAGAAAAAGGTCTAATGAAAAAAAATTTCTAATTAGTAAAATTCATGGTACAATAGATTACAACAGTATATATTCCACATTAATAGCTACCATAATATTTATTAGAGAAAAAAGTCCGTACGAAGAACTGCATGATAGAAAGCAGAAAACTGATCTAGGTCTCATTAAAGCAATGAAAGTCTTGTCTGAAATATCAGTTAGAAGAGAACAGCATCCTAGACATAAATGCCTCAGGTTTTTTTTGGAAACCTGGGCTGAGCTATTGATGTAAAAGAGATTTCGGTCATAGAGGGACTGGAAGTGTCAGTATTGGTGTAGTCATTTTGTATGTACTTACCTTCAGTAGAGGTCACATTAGCTTCTCAGTTACTCAACTTGTTCTTTTTACTTTTGCTACAGTTGCTTCCAATATAGATTCAAACCCGCCCACTTTGTAATATTTAGGAATTGGAAATTTAATCATGTCAGTATAATTATTCTTCACAGTGTCACAAAAGGCCCTTCCTGGTAATTTGTGTGACACGACTTCTCCAAAACATTCTATTTGCTGTCTGAACATATGAATTCTGAAAACTTGCTTCCAAAAATGTTTTTAATGTATATATTATTGCACACTAAATATTTATTTTTGTCTCTGAATAACTACTGAAGTTCCCTTGCTGGACATACACAAAATATTGAAATAGTCTCTTCTTAGCCACCCATCAAAAAATATATTTGAAAAGAATCGTAGAATCATAGATTTGTCTAGGTTGGAAGAGATATTTCAGATCATTGAGTTCAACCATCAACCTAACTCTGACAAAAACCATCACTAAACCATGACCAAGCACCACATCTGTACTTCTTTTAAATACTTCCAGCGATGGTGACTCAGCCAATTCCCTGGGCAGCCTGTTCCAACTCTTGATAACTCTTTCAATGTAAAAATCTTCCCTAATATCCAATCTAAACCTCCCCTGGCATAACTTGAAGCTGTTTCCTCTTGTCCTATCGCCCATTACTTGGTAGAAGACACCGGCCCTCACCTCTCTACAACCTCCTTTCAAGTAGTTGCGTAGAGTGATAAGGTCTCCCCTAAACATCTTTTTCTCCAGGCTAAACAAACTCAGCTCCCTCAACCATTCCTCATAAGATGTGCTCTAGACCCCTCACCAGCTTCATTGCCCTTCATCAGCTTCATTTGGAAGTGCTCCAGCACCTCAATGTCTTTTTTGTGGTGAGGGGTCCAAAACTGGACACCGTACTCAAGGTGGGGTCTCTCCAGTGCCTCGTACAGGGACATGATCACTTCATTAATCCTACTCACCACACTGTTCCTGATACAAGCCAGGATGCTGTTGGCCATCTTGTCCCTCTAGGCACACTGATGACTCTTATTCAGCCGGCAGTCGACCAACACTCCCAGGTCCTTTTCTTCCAGGCAGTTTTCCAGCAACTCTTCCCCAGTTCTGTAACATTGCATGGGGTTGCTGTGACCCAAGCGCAGGAAAACAAGAAGATATCTTTAATATCTTAAATCACAGGTCTCAATCACACACTCATATCTGTTGTTAAATATACTTTTTTCTCTGTTCTTTTATTGCTCAGATTCTATTTTGCATTGCTATTGTTTTTTGCTACTAATATTCTATTGAATTTTTAACTCTTCACAGGTTTTTTAAGTTATTACCACATCTCTACTGTAGCAAGCATTTTCTTTCCATATGAGTTCAAACATTCTGTAACAACTAAGTGGATATAATGCAAATCCTTTTTCACTTTGTCCTTTCACTTTTCTCATGAATGTCACCCTTTCTAATCCTGTTTGTATTAATGTCTGATACAGTTTGCAATTCATACGAAAATCCTTTTTTTAATTCAAGCTTTTTCCCGCTATTATTGTCTTTCTGCTGTTAGTACAGAAATATATTAAAGAAGAATTCAGTCACCCCTATTACTTTTCAGTTTTATTCTCTTTCAGCTACTCTTCACAGGAATATATAAACAACTGTTTCTAAGTCAGGGTAAGACACAACCTTCTATGCCTTAACTGTTTGTAGTAATTATTAACAGCTTAGCAGCTGAAAGTCACTTCTCTAATTCTTTCACATACAATCATTTTCATGGAATCACGGAATCTTCAGAGTTGGAAGGGACCTCTAGAGATCATCTAGTCTAACTCACCTGCCAAAACAGGATTACCTAGAGCACATTACTCAGGACTGCATCCAGGTGGGTCTTGAAAATCTCCAGAGAAGGGGACTCCACAACCTCCCTGGACAGCCTGTTCCAGTGCTCTGTCACCCTCACTGTAAAGAAGTTTTTCCGTGTAATTTAAAGGAACTTCCTATGTTGCAACTTGTGCCCATTACCTCTCGTCCTGTCACTGGGAACCATCGTAAAGAGTCTGGCTCCATCCTCCTTCAACCCACCCTTTAGATACTTGTAAACATTCATAAGGTCTCCCCTCAGCCTTCTCTTCTCCAGGCTGAAGAGTCCCAGCTCCTTCAGCCTTTCCTCATAAGGAAGATGCTCCAATCCCTTAATCATCTTAGTTGCCCTTCACTGGACTCACTCCAGCATTTCCCTGTCCCTCTTGAACTGAGGAGCCCAAAACTGGACACAGTATTCCAGTTATGGCCAAAAAATTTTGTCCCAAATTTACCTCTAATATTGATGGAAGTAGAGTTGTTTATGTTGTTTTCAATTCACTGTATGTGTACTAAATATTATTCTTATTAAAAAAAAAATAAAATTGATAGGTCTGAAATAAACCACTTGTTCAACTTTCTCCTTTATTTACATTCTAGGGATGCATATCAGTACTGACAAAATTCAGCTAGGAAATGCATTATTATTGCAGCTGACATAGATAGGGGTTAAGGACAGAAAAAAGGGAAAGTCCACAGAAGAACAAAGATAAGTCGAAGACCAGAAATTTATCTGCAGTATGAAGGAGAGCCAAAGCCAAATGACAGATGTGGTAGAAGAGACTCGACAGACTGGAGTACCTTCAGTCTAAACTATAAAAAATGCCAGACTGGAAAGAAAGACTAGTAGGAAGATTTATCTTGCAATATTACGCATCCAAGGTTACTTGTTAACAACCCTTTTTATTTAATACAAGTCACACTAGTAGAATTATTTTTTCTCTGTTTAAAGAGCTACTTCTTAATATTTTGCAGTTTAATACTATTTCTAAAAATTTAAACACTTGAAAAGTTCTCTGGTTTTTGGTAGAATCCTGAAATTAGAACACTTCACAGAACCACAGAATGGTAGGGTTGGAAGGGACCTCTGGAGATCATCTAAGTCCAACCCCCCTGCCAGAGCAGGGCCACCTTAGAGCAGGTTGCACAGGAACCCATCCAGGCGGGTTTTGAATGTCTCCAGAGACAGAGATTCCACCGCCTCCCTGTGCAGCCTGTTCCAGGGCTCTGCCACCCTCAAGGTAAAGAAGTTCCTCCTCGTGTTTAGGTGGAACTTCATGTGCTTAAGTTTGTGCCCATTCCCTCTTGTCCTGTCACTGGGCATCACTGAAAAGAGCCTGGACCCATCTTTCTGACACATACCCTTTAAGTCTACCCTTTAAGTAACCCCCTCAGTTGTCTTTTTCCCAGACTGAAGAGACACAGATCCTTCAGCCTTTCTTCATCCTCCACGAGTCACCTTGACCTGGGATTTTTCTGAAATTATCACGACATTTAAGATTCTGTCACTTTTACAATCATGTGAATGTTTTCATTTAAATAAAAGTTAAAATAATAATATATGCATCTTTGCCTTACATCAAAAATGTAAAGCTTAGGCATTTTGGTAGAGCTGAGAAAAAAAGTCCTTTGAATGACAACTCATATTATTTCTTTATTCAGTTTTAGCCAAATGGCCTCAATATTGTGTTCACCCTAATTAATTGATCGATTAATACAGCAATAAGAAGGTCAGTACAGAAAATTCTGTGGAGCTGAAAAGAGAAAAAAAAAATGTAAACCATATTATTTAACTTTTAAAATTAAAGCAGATTATTTAACATTGATAACTGACTGTTTACTGGGAAAGAACTAGTTTTGAATATGTGTGCAAGAATGGCACTGGGAGTGGATATCATAATTTTTTACAAATATCAGGAGATCTTAAATAAGCAAAGAAAGTTTAATTGCAATCCAAAACCGCATTACACAAGTAGTACTGAAACAACGCAAGTGAAAATTTTCATTGTCTATTTTGAAATAAAATTTAATTATCAAACTTACAAGATTAATATTTCAATGCAAGTCTCTTAAAATGAGTAATTTAAAAGTGGACTGAGTAAAGCAAGTGATGCTTGTAAGCAATTTTCTTGTTTACCTGTGGCACCTTGCTCAAAGGGTGAATGCAAGTAGTAAGAAGGCGGCTGCCTGTTTGCTTGATTTTGGCTGCTGTGCTCTAAATGAGTTGTAGCTCTCAATAGCAGGGAAGAGACTGAGAGCAGCAATGAGTCCTTAAGGGGGATGAAACTTATGGGATACTGTCTATAGGTTGGTGGGACTGTTTCCAGGTAGTCTCTCTCATGGGGGAGCTAAAGCAGAGCAAGGAACTTCTAAATTCTGCTCAGGGTGTTCCCGTTAACCCAGTAACAGTGGTGAATCCCATCACCACATTTGCAGCAGTGGCCACCCTTGCTCAGTACTAATCCCTCCCACATGGGGCATTAAAACTCCTTGCTGAGAAACCTTGAAAATGAGCATGGTTTCTCTTAGCTGAGCACCTCTGTGTATGAAAGTTCCTGTACTGAATCTGTAACTCTGAGATAACCAGTGCTTTTAAAGCCTAATTTACTTAGTCAAGAATATATTTTGAAAATAATTAGGTTTCTGAAGTCACTAGAAACCACTGGAAGAGCGAACTCTTTGTGATAAGCACGTGTCTTCCGATATAGCTTGATCAAATGCATTCAAGGTTTCTGAATAAGAATAATTTCTTATGGTTTTAGGCACAAAAGAGACAAACATTTTTAGTCCCTGTGACAGAATTAAATGATTGTCTCACAGGACCCTACAAAATCCTCTTTTAAGATCCCAGGAGGTTGCCAAGATTCTCCATTCAATTATGACACTGATATGAGAATTTACAGAAGTATGTTAATTATATACAGGTGACCTTGGATTTTCTTCAGAGTTAGGGCTTTAGAAATGAAATCTAAATACTAATTAAAGGCTCTGTTTGACCCAAGAAGTAAAACATTTGCTTAAATCCAATTAATTTTTTTTTTAATTCCAAAAAACAATGGCAAAAAGTTAGGCAAGACTTTAAAGGTTATGTTGAACATAAACCTGAGAAAAGCTTTTCTTTATAGCTTTTTGGTTTTATTAGTTTGAAATTTTACAGATGTGCGGTCAGAAGGGGAATTAGAATTTAAAAAACGTGGAGATGAGGTTTTTTTTTTTCCTAAATGAGAAGCTAATCTGAAAGTAGCATTTTTATCTTTCATTATATGATGCCAAAGTGTAATATCAAAAACTGCTTAGTTTGACCAGATATATAATTTCTTCCAAAAAATATAATTTATATTACTCCAAAATGTAAATATTACATAAATTAATCCAATACAGGGACACAGTTTTAAAGTGTGCAGACTTGTCAGCATAATTGAGTTGCATTAAATGCTGGATGAACAATTATTAAAATGTAACATGCTGCTTTTAAAAAAAAAATAAAAGCTTTTCTTTTGATCCAAGTTTGTTCTGATTTTGCCATTGTTTTTTATTGTTGTCTCTTTAATCAGATGTCCAGCCTGATTGATTTTCTTTATGGTGCTTAGTTGGCATAGAGAAGTAATTACAAAGAAGAACAATTATTTAGAAGCACATTTTGTATGAATTATGCTAGCTAATGTCATCTTTCTAGCTTTCCCAGTACTCATTTGCTAAGTAATTATCCATATGTCACAGTATTTTGAAAAACACATTCAAAATATTTTTGCTTCATTCTGTCTATTCTGGTTTTCCCCAGGACATTTGGACTATTTTTAGGTGTGGAAATGAGAATGTTAAAAAAAAAAAAATAATATTTTGAAAGCTCGTGAAAGAAATTTTTTTAACTATTTGTGGGCATAATATCTGTGGGGACAGCTGACAATGTTGGTTGTATTTGGTCACAGCTTTAGCAGATATATGTTAGCATAGCTTAATTGAGATCATAGAAAGAATGCTGCTTTGAAAACATATTTAAGAAAGTGGAAAATGCGACGCAGCAATGAAGAGTGAGGAAAAAAAGTGTGAGAAGCAACGTGAACACCAAGGTCAGAGAAGCAGGAGAGGGAGCAGGTGCTCCAACTACAGAAGCAGACACTCCCCTGCAACCCATGGAAGAGACCACAGTGAAGAAGAGATTTTCCTGCATCCTGTGGAAGAGATGTCAGTGAAACAGGTATTTCCCTGCAGACCGTGGAGAGGACAATATTGGAGCAGATATCCACACTGCACATTCACTTTTTTTTTTTTTTTTTAAGTTCCTCTAGCTAAGGAAGGGGTTAATGAAGATTGTGGAAGAAAAGAAATAACTTGGAGACCTTTACTAGGCAGTACACTAATTCTGAAAATGGCACTGACGTTGCAGAACGGGATGCACATAACTGATTTGTGTTTTAATGTAAACACCTTCACTTGGAAAACTATTATTCATGATGAACTCTTCCAAAGAGCTGATGCTGTACAGTGGTTCAAAGAGTGTTCTATCTAAATGAGTCAATGTATTTCCAAGTTAAGGCATTGGTTAGACAGTTTAAAATGCATAAATCTGTTTTGTCCTCTCTTAGGTTCATAAAAAGATTTGAAGGAATGATGTAACTACTGCTCAGGGTGTGAGTGGCAAGTGCTCACACTTCTTGTGGTAAAAATCATTACATTCATATTATAAAGGTTTCTCTATGTTTCACTTTCTGGTTTCAGTAAGAGCACTGTACATCGTAAAGGTGAAGAGGGGATATAGAATTTTGCTCAGACCATCTAAACTTCCATGTTAACGTTAAGATGAGGAAAAAAAAAAAAAGGTGTTTAGAACATAAGGAAACCTTTTTTCCCCAAGTAATTTATTTTTGTTCTGTTTTATTAACCAAAGTTACATGTAGCTTCAAGGTTTTGAAATTATAAAAATTGTCCAGTTTCCCTTTTCATTACAATTCAGTCTCCAACTGAACACTTTTGTTGTTTCTCTATCCCATTTACTTAAATAAGGCAAAGAGGCCATAAAGACCTGCTGTCAATAACCAGTTCTGTTAAAAAGTATCTGCAACCTTCAAGGCCTAAGAAGGTTGTGGATCTTGCTCATGGGAGGGTAAGTTAATAAGCAGAAATGTAATCTTGCCAGGCTATCTTTTCCAAAACCCTTAATACTTTTTGCATGCTTCTTTTCTTCTACCCTCTTTTTTACCCAAATATTTTATTTAAAAAGCATCTGTTCAGTTAGATGGTCTGTCTTTCTTTTTTTCTTCCTGTCCTTATGCAAAATTTCTAGAACACAATAAAGACAGAAGACTATCATGTTCTATATAAAGTACTTATTTGTTTATGTTACTTTTATTCAACATACAGAATTTCACCATAAGAATACTGTCACAGTTTAAGTACTATGTTTTGTTATGGACAAAAACATCCACAACACTTTTCTATGAAGTCAAATATTTAACATCCAAATCAAAAAATGATTATCATTACTTAGTAACAAAAAATATTAATAGCTATATTCTAAACTGGCAAAGAAAACTTTCATTAGTGATACCTTTGCAAGTGTTACACAAGAGGTAACACTAACACCAACCACTCTTCTTTGGTGTTTACAAGTTGCTGCTCATTACTCTGGGATTCCCTGGCTGATGGTGCCCTCACCCTGGGGTGGTAGGTGTTGCAGTGAAGGTCAGTACCTTGCAGTCAGAGGCAGGAGGAGTAGGGTGCCTGTGACGGATGCATCCCTCTTGGGCCAGGGCTTTTCTTGGGATATGTTTTTCCACGCACATCTTCCTCCCACCAGCTGCCTTTCTTGCCCTTTTCTTCAGGCAGCAGCAACTTAATTATTCCAAACACATTAGCACAATTCTAGAAAATGAGAATGGTTTGGGAGGTGAAACTTCGTAGTTTGTTCATGTGTCTTGTGGTAATTGTTAATATAAATCCATTTGTGGATCCTATTTGGCAAGATTTAATCTGCTAGTTACTTCAAAGGGAGTGTATTTCTACATGTCCTATGATACTCACACCATGATCACTGATGTTACTGTTAGACCAGGCATGACAGTCCTTATTTTTGTGCATTTTCACTACTTTTGTTTTTTTTATTGAAGTCACAACTCATTCAGCTTCAGATCACTGTGACTTGCTAATAAGCCATTTATTTTCTTTGTAGTTGGACTAAATGACCTCCAGAGGTTTCTTCCAACCTGAATTACTTTTTGTCCCATGCTCAGAGAAGTCCTTAACATACTTAATATCTCTGGTTTTGTATGCTTCATGATACTCTCGAACTTCTAAGCCTGGTCTTCTTTATTTCTTCTTTCTGTTAGATTTCTGAAATGGGAGGTTAATAAGTGTGAACTTAAGGGGAATGCTAGTTAAATTGTCCAAAAGACAAGTAACTATTGTACTTTTATCACATTTCATCACAGGAAAAATTCTTTTTTCTTACACTTATCTATCCATTCTTCTCTTTTCTTTTCACAATTTTTGTGATTCCTTTTTCCCAGTAGGGAGTTGAACAAGATGGCAAGTAATTCTCTTTTTAGAGGCTCAAAGTAGAACTCTGTCACTATCTGTGCATTTTTCACTCTTGAAGTCTTTAGATGGTAACAGTATAGCTTTGAGTTAAATATTGGTTGAACAGGACAACAGCATACAGCTGTTTCTATGTCACACCAGTGGATTCTTAAGCAGGATTTTGGGACAGAAGTATGTCTCTGCTGGGGAAGCTAGGGGAATTGCTAGATCCAAGCTAACAATTGCACACTCTGGCACTAAATGATCTATTGCTTAGATACATGAAAAAGAAACAGAGAAGAAATTTATTTAAGAAGGCTAAGGAAAATGTTTCTTTTACCCAGCAGGAATCTCTTTCAGATGCTACAGAATTGAAAGAGAAAGATTAATATAAAAGTAGATATTTGTCATATAGTTTGTTCTGAAACTAAAGACACAACTAGTGACTTTCAGAATTCTAAATCCTACCTCATATTTTATTGAAAATATTTGTGAAGATTACTGGAATACATTTGTAATGACAACAAAAATCTAGGTGTTTAACCTTCAACTTGCCCATTCTTCAATGCTTTTCCACTTCAAATTCCATACGCATATCAATTTTCAGCTCTGAAGTGTTCCCCCAAAATATTGTTTTACTAAAATATATATAATAAAAAGGTTAGGTAAATTTCCATCATACATAAGACATAAATTGCAAAGATAGCTGCTCTGAAACATAACATGCAGCTTTATGTTAGAGTGCCACAGAATATGTCTCATAAAATGCTTTAAAACCAGCAATTTTGAATTTCACTTTCAGTTATAATTTCACCTGGCGAAACCCAAACTCAAAAAGGAAGCCTACAGAGTGTGTAAGCAAGGACAGGTAGCCTGGGAAGAACATAGAGAAATTGTCTGAGCAGCCAGGGATCAGGTTAGGAAAGCTAAAGCCCTCATAGAGTAAAATCTGGCCAGGGATGTCAAGGGCAAGAAGAAAAGATTCTGTAGGTACGTCAGTGACCAAAGGAAGACTAGGTAAAATGTGGACCCCCTCCAGAAGTAAACAGGAGATCTGCTCAGCCAGGAGAAGGCTGAGGTACTCAATGACTTCTTTGCCTTGGTCTTCACTGGCAACGGCTCTAGACACATTATACAAAATGCAGAAGGCAAAGGCAAGGACTGGGAGAATGAGGAACAGCCAGTGTAGGAGAAGACCAGGTTCAAAAACAGTGGAGGAACTTGAAGTCCATGGGACCTGGTGAGGTTCATCCGTGGGTCCTGAGGGAACTGGTGGATGAAGTTGCTAAGCCACTAGCCATCATATGTAAGAAGTTGTGACAGTCTGATGAAGTTCCCACTGACTGGAAAAGGGGAAACATAACCATTTCCCCATTTTCAAACAGGGAAAAATGGAAGGCAGGCCAGACAGTCTCACCTCTGTGCCCAGCAAGATTATGGAGCAGATCCTGCTGGAAACTCTGCTAAGGCACATGGAAAATAAGAACATGATTGGTGACAACCAACATGGCTTCACCAAGGGCAATTCATGCCTGACAAATTTGGTGACTTTCTACGATGATATTACAGCAGTTGGTGGATAAGGGGAGAGCAACTGAGGAATTTGTGGGTTTTCTAGAATTTCTAGATGCATATTTATCTGCAATGTATGAGTTACTGTCAGGGTAACTCATTCAGATTGTGCCTACTTTTGACAGTGCTGTAGCAAATATATTAAATTAGAAGGCTTTCTTTGTGATTTTATTGTGTTGGAAAGGAAGGGTTAAAGAAAATTTACTGCCTTCTGTACACAGAGACAGGAAGTAATTTGCTGCTGTGATTGCCCCAGCAGGACACAAACAAGAAAAAGGAAAGGATAAACTGGCTGCTTTCCAGTTTCACTGTTCTCAAAATCCAGATGGATAGCTTAACCATGGCTTAAAATTTTTGGTCTTGAGTTTTTTCAACTTTTTTTCCCATTCAACATTGCCGAATATAGGAATGTAAACTCTGTGTGTTCCTTTGCAGTAGTTTTCTGTATGCGCTTATTCTGTCAAAATGTTTCTCACTTTAGAAGCGTACAATGACAACTGGTTTAATTCATGCTCTCTGCCAGGTTTTAAACAGGTAACTACATAGCAGATGGGAAGGCAGGTAAACATATCAGTTAATGTATGGATAATGCAATTAGAATACGTGGTAACTGGAGGACTGCTAAGACAAATATGAAGTAATGATTTTCCCATACAAATATTAGTCTGCTCTAATTTCAATTACTGATAACTTAATTCTCTGTGAAGTAGGCTTATAAACTCTTACCTGAGTAGTTAATACATGGTAAGAGTTAGCATATTTAAGCATAGATCATTTCAGTCAGAATAATGTAAAGCTTAGTAAAAGCCAAAACCTTTTATGTAGAGAAAATTTCAACTTTAAGAGAATAATTTTCAAGAAAGTCACAATATTTTAGTATCTGCAAATACAAATTGTCAATGTCTGTTTGATTTTTGGACCATATTTTCTCTGCTTACAGTTTAGAAAATAAAATAATAATAAATGTATCGAAATTCAGTCATTTTTACTCATGTTGAAGACAGTAATGCATTTCTCCTGAGCATAATACCTTACACCCTCACTCTTCTCTCATAGCAGAGGTGTAAAATGTTTTGATTTTACCAGAAAAAACCCAACCAAACAGAAAAAATCATCCTACTATTAATTTCTCTATTTAAAGAGCTTGTACTGAATAACTAAGGTCTGAAATTAATAATCTATTTAATAATGTTAAACAATTACTATATATTCCTGTACAAAATTTTCATACAAATTTCTTTTGAAATGTACCTGTCATCATTCATTCAATCCCAAAATATACTACAGCTGTAAAATTCAGGTTTATCTGAGAGGAATGCGGAGGGACCATATGACTCATTTACAAATGCCTATCAGTGGCATTTGTAGTAAAATCAGTGCAGATACAGTAATATAAAAGTTACATGGATTCATCAGGTCTTTTGTATACTATTCCTTGTAAATTGTTTCCTGTTTTTAAGCAATAGCTGATATTTCTCATGAACATTATCATTAGTCTGCACTCTGATTCATTTCCTTTTATGCAAAACTTAAAACATTTCTAAATGGCTCATTATGAATCAGCAAAAGGTCAATTGCAAATGAAACTCTTAGGAACTAACCAGGGAGCCATGTCTGAAATATATTTTATCCTCACTCCTTCAAGACAAGTAAGCATACTGAAAAACATATAAATGTTTTTGTTACACTCAGTTTTTTGCAAATATGACATTTTAGCTGAATAAAGAAAAATCACATTTTAGAATAGCTGTACTTTCTCTTGGGAATTTGTTAACAATAAGGTTTTTGTTTTAGTTAGTTTGTATAACAGACTATACAGTTTACTTCGTAACAGACTGTGCAAGATGATAAAGTGAGATCCAACTTCAAAACTATCATAATATGCCAGTAGAATTAATAATGGATTGAAGTAATAATGTAAGAAGTCAAATATGTTGGAATTCTACGGTCTTTAGTTATCCAAACTTGGGCTTTCAAAATAATTTATTTTACTCACAAATTTCTAAAGGTTGAGGGCTTTTTTTAAAGATATCTCCAGTTAAGTAACAAAAAGCAAAGAAAATCTTAGTTGTAGAAAAGTTTGCTTAATACAAATACAAGAGGGATAAAACAAATAGGATCATGAAGGCTAAAGTACATAAAATGCTGATGTGATTTATTAGATTGTTAGGCTTTTTAATTTTAATATAATTTTATTTTATTTTATTTTAGGTAATACCAGTGAAATTAGTGTTCCTTAGAATAAGGATTTCTGAAGTGAGTAAGGAAGAACTTAGAGCAATATGATGTGGGAAGAGCATTAGACTCATGAGATTAGATTATATGACTTCGAGTGAAATTTGCCCACAGCCTTTCATAGCCGTGAAATCACATATATGGAAAAAGAGTGCTTCTTATCTGTGTTCCCTCCAGCCACCCACCCTCCCCCCCAAAAGAAGGGGGAACTTTATTATAAGTTTAATCTCTGAGAAAAATATTAAGTGGCCTGATTTTCAGAGGTACTGTTTTCACTTGCAATTAAGGTATACTAGCAACTTGCTATTAAGGTATTTCTATGCAAGAAAGGACAGGCATATTTTAAAGTATATTAAAATATCCAGGATAATTTTGCTGTCCTGTATTTCTTTGATTTAACCTGAGATGTTAGATTGTTGCTTTTATTTAATCCCAGGTCAGTAGTGATTGTAATTTATTTTTAAATGAGGACCTGAAAGAATGAATTTAATTGCCACAGGACACTTCCCAAGTGGTAACTATGCACAGCCCCTAACCAGTCATTATTGTTGCTGGCAGTGTCAACAGAGGTTGTGAACTGAAATGGTGTGAGTAGAATCTAAGTTACACTTGTGGTTATTTATACATAAAAACTTTTAATCCGAATTTTTCTACTGTATAATTATTCTTAGGTCTGCATTTGAGGCAACGTTTCACCTATGTGTAATCTGCATGGCCTCCCCTTGTAGTTCCTGCCAGCTACGACATCCCACGTTTTAGAATCATTGTAAGACAAAGAGATAGAATGTTGAGAATGTATATACATGTTTTGAAGAAGAACAGCTGTTGGTAAATGACAGCTTTTCCTCCTTCAAATGTTTGATTAGTAGAGACACACAGCCACTTTCAAATCCTTTAAAGCCTCTAAAAAAATGCTTGTGAATAGTTTATGTGCCAGACCCACTGTTCATGTTTGATGCCAAAGCATGATCACAAGAAACCGCATCTTGTACATGGCTAATCTGTAAAAATATTGTGCTGAACCTTTCTGCCAGAATACCAGCTGGTGCTTCCCACTGTGGAGTGTCTTTCACATTCTGGCAACCTTCTTTAGACTTGGGCAGGGAATTGAAGCTTTTGAAGTGAAGAGCTGTAGAGATGGAAAGAAAAGGTTTGCAGTTAACAGTTTAGATGCAGAATGGTCCCAGGAACAATTTCTCTGTCAGATCTTAGATACATATAAGCAGAAATCCTCACAGATCTGGGAATGGCAGGCTACACCTTCACTGCCCAGTTCCATATTGGGCAGTTCAACCAAAAGTTCATTCATTTTGTTGAAAGATGACACTGGAGATGCCATTCTTTATTGCTTTTTTAGGCAAGTCAGATAAATGAAGCATATGCCTGTAATACCTTCATCCCTGAGGTTATAGTGATAAAACTTGTGAAAATCACAAGACTAAACATCAACACCATATGAAAAAAAAGCAATTATATAACCCTGTCAGGGAAGCAAAACCATACCTAGATGTTGATTTTAGAAAATCAACTTCAGATAAGATAGGAAACCTCAAGGTCATCCCTCAGTTAGTTTACTGAAATAAAAGCACCACTTAAAGCTCCAAGGTATCTATAATAAAGGTCCTAAATTGGCTAGAGATGACTAGGGTCTTTTCTGTAATCAGCTTTTCAAAAAGACTCAGTCATTAAACTCATTTTCAATATTCTTTATTAGATTCTGTTATTAAACCAAGGGAAAACAACAAACAGTAAAAAACCCCTACAAAACCAACCTACAAACAAACCCCCTTGCAAATGAACTAGAGAAGTTAGACCAGAGGAAGTTTTACATGCACAAAGTAAAAAAAGTTAGCATGATCTTTTCCCACCATTTTATTTTACCGACTCAAGCATAGATTCGGTTATTGATTCTCTTTAGTTTAAATTAACAGCATACAAGGTACTCAAAAACAATATTGTATATTTTATTAAATCAGTGATTGAGAATGACTTTATTGTTCATGGTGATATCAAATCTTAATTACAGCTATCTTCTCAAGCAAAGCTTTATGATAGACTTTCCTTTTTGTTGTTTCAGGCAGGAAAAAGAGAGAGGTAAACTGGAAATTGTGTAAATAGAAAATAGGTGAATTCTATCTCCATTTATCTGCGAATACGTCTTGTGACTATTTCAGCTCCGTATGTGGCCTTTGAGTTTCTAAGAAAAATATCAAGTTAATTTTGAAGATAATGTCCCAAAGTTCCCAATGCCAATGACTATAATATAGACACTAACTAAAAAATATTGGTATCCAAGTGATAAAAATGAAAATTTGTTTATTTCAGTATTCATTTGTAAATTACATCTAAGGGAACATATTGACTATTGACTGTTAATGGAAATGAGCGTACATGATACGCTTAAATTTAAACCAATTAAAATATTAATAAAAACAGGTTTATTTGGATATTCATTTTCCTTGGGAAGTTTCAGAAGAGGAACAGGAGTAAAGAAGTAAATGTATTGGACTCCATTAATCTATTTCCAAAAATTTTCATTAAGACAGTCAGACTTTTTCCTCTCTCCAAATATTAAGAAAATAATATTCAGGGAAACCGTATATGTAATTCTTTTTTACTTTTATTCTTTTTTCTGAAGTGCGATTTTGAGAAATGGAGCTTCTCCAAAGGTCAAGGGATGGCTTGGTGTTTGATTAAATTTACAAGAACTGTGAGTCTGTAGAGTATTTCATGTGAAACAACTGCAAATTAAAGACAATCAAGGGACAATGGTTCCTTAAAGACCATCAAGGTTCCTTAAATCTATTGAAGAAAAAGTGCTGCATTCTCCTGAACTAAAGATGAGCATGAAAACAGTATCTGGAGCAGAGATGACAACCAGACAATGTATGTGGGTCTCTGTGAATTATGTATAAGGAAAACAGAAACACAATCAGTAGGAAAGAAAAAGGAAAAATGTAATACCAAATTTCATACACTTAGAGTTTAAGTGATATGCAAAGAATAGTATGGTTTTGGTATTTATATTCATGGAAAAAAATGCTTAAAAAGCTTTTGAAATTATATTGTAACAAAAGCAGTTTTTTGAGAAACTTAAGTGAATAATACTCCTGGTCATGCATTTTCGTCAGTCTTTTCTCACTGAAAATTTAACTCACAATCTCTTTAACATAACTGTTGGTTATGAATATTTGTTGGGGTGGGTTTTTTAAAAAAAAACCCAGGCATATGGGAGTAGGAACATAGAGAATTCATGCTCTTTAATATGAAAATTATTTATGTTTTGTATTTGAGCAGATGCACACTCACAATTTGAGTACTGATGGTTGAAGTAAGAAAATGGTGCCCTTGCTGAGAAGTCTTTATTAAATAACAGGGAAGGATGGATTGGATTTGAACACATTTCTTTGACAAAAGAATGAAAAGAATCTGAGGTGTCTTCCAGTACTATTGCAGGTATATACGTGTATTCATTGCTATATTCAGTTTTACTATATGAATCATAGTAGGTCAAGAAATCCATCTGAAAATTGTTTCAGAACCTCAGCACTCTGATAGTAAGACACCATGTAATTGACAGCTGGAGCTTATTACTGGGCAGTTTGTGTCTATCTGTTTAAGTAAATTCATCTCTGTTTATGCCTTCTTTTAGCTAAACAAGAAGCTTTTTTCCCCCTCATTCTTCTTTTTCTTACGTGAAACAGAGTCTAATAAGCTGATGATCTTAATCATTTTGCAACTATTACTGCTATATTTAAGCTTCTTTAATCCTGGCTGTTGAAAATTCAGTGTAGAATTCCAGGTTTCCAGAATAGATGTCTGTGCTTCTGCAGCAGTCAATATCTGGTTTTCTAATAAACTTTAAAGAAAATACCTAGTATAAAGTTTTCTCTATTTGGGCTCATCAATGTAAAACATACATAACTTTATATTGCCTTTTGACACTGATTGATATACATTGTGTNCTTATATTTGCTGGGTGCAGGGGGCAGGGGTGGGGGGTTGGGAGGAAGCAAAAAGCAACTACCTATTCTGTAGTTAATTTGTTACTGAGAAGAGACTTTGTTCTCCCCACTGATGCATCAGTGCAAGAGAAAGCAGAATTTTTCCTTTTTTTTGGAGATAGATACTGCATAATTTATATGGATGAAAGAGTAAAACCTATTCAGAAAGTAGCTGTTCATGCCTGAAGCATTCTTTGAACATATAACAATATCTTTTTGATTGCAAATGCTTGAGGCAAATAAAACTCTAAACTATATTGTTTCATATCCTTTGATTTGAAGGAAAAATATGAGTTTATGGCTACAGTATTGTCTCTCAAAAGACATCAGCCATAAGGAGAGAGTACTTCTGCAGCCTGTTAGTGTTCATATTTACAGCCAAGAGCTCTACATCCTTCAGGAAATGCTGTTAGTACTTTGTATTTTCATAACTGCCACAACATTTTTCAAAGGTTAATCACAAACTGGCATTATCACAAAAATGGTGCAACTTTTCCCAACTGGAGAAAATGTACAGCTCTTGCAGCAGTAGCATGTCAATTCTATCACTTAATAAGTTAGAAATAAAGGAAGGAAAATTGACTCATTGTTCTGCAAGATCCTTGGATGGAGTGCTGTGTAAAATGAAGCAGCTCATATAGAAACTAGGACTACTTTTAATTTCATAATTTAAAAATAGATAAATCACATCTTCATACAAATATAGTCATATGCAGGACAGTTTTGACTTCAGTCCTGTCTCCAGTAAACGATGAATAAATAGGAAAAAGTAGATATTTTTCAAGGCCTTACATAAGTGCTTTTATTGTTATGTTGCAAGTCCATCAGCCTCATTCTCCGTTAACCTGTTAGTAGATATATAACTTCATGAATAGTTTGATAAAAACTGATTGAAATATAAAAATTCTTCATAAATACACACAAGTCCTATGCTAACAAAATTTTCCTAAGTCTGTCTACCCATAAATTAGATCTACAGTATTCCACATTTGTATGTATAGAGAAAAAGCAAAGAACAAGTGAATTTAATTCCTTGATAGAATAATTCTCTCTCCATTAGCTATTGAGGAATTCTATGAAGCTGACTTAGCTCCTAAGTTTTAGCCATCCATAGTTAGATAAAAGCAGTCTGGAAGATGATGTAAGGAAGGGGTTTGTTGTTGTTTTATTTAATATTTGTCCTTTTCTATCTAGAGTACCATTAACAGGCTTTTTTAAACCTAACACTAGTCACACTAAGTATACGTAGCTGTACTTTTATAGTAAGCAGAACTGAATGTGGTCTTGACTTTGCTTAGCTTTCCAATACCAGTTTTTTGAAAACTCATTTGAAACAATTATATGTCCCAGTGATCTGTGATTTTTACACTGTAAAGTATTGAATCAACATTAAAATGAAGGAATAGAATTTGGAGTATTTAAAAGAATTTTTCTATTGTTCTTAAAAAGAACACTCTGAGGATAAGTACACTTGTAGTAGTATTAGCAATCACTCTAAAGGACAGGTAGAGATATTTAACTTAATTATAACTTTATCTTGTAACCAATTAATCAAGACAAGTAATATAGGATTTTTGTCCTGAAGTTGATACTATTTTTCCTTGCTTTTAAATCTCTGTATTCTAATAGATTATAATAGTGCCTCATTTTTTGAGCTGATCAAACTCTAACCATTGGTAGATTAACACATATTTGAATCCAGTCCTAGTTCTTCCTGCTTGCTATGTATGTATTTCAGTGTTTCTAAAAATACCTTTCTCATCTTTCTATTTACTGGGTTCCGTCACTCCTTCATTGCTTCAGAAAACATGGGTTTTTTTCTACATGATCATAGTAGATGATTTAAATCATAACTTTTTGCAATGAAATTCACATTTTCATGTCATATGAAGGATACAACTAACTGGACTCTAAAGATATTTTTATTACTCCAGATTCAATGTCAGCTCTCTCCTTGCAAATATATATCATCATTAGACGTGTTAAAAAAGCTTAATAAAGAAAGTTTTTCTGATAAGGTCAAGAGACAAGAACAAGATTTACATGTGTAGAAATATTTCGCAAATATTATGTACTGGATATGACATTTGAAGGAGAAACATAAATTCCTTCCAGAAAAGCAAGTGCAGAGAAAGGATGACAACCTGACAAATGCCAGAGACACAGCCCTCTCCAGACGGTTTTAGTTTAACATTTCTGTGGTCACAGTTTCAAATCTCCATTTATCTGATCTGTGCAGCAATTGGGGTTAAAACAAAATTTGTTTATAAATAAACAGGATTGAATTTAATTAAGCAGTTCCTTAGAGGAAGTTTCTGTTCATAATTAATACAATCTGCTGGACTCCAAATGTTGGCTAATAGTATACATCAAAAAGAGTTGTATTCTCATGCCTATAACAAATCACCATGACAGACCACCTTGGATTTCCAGTCTAGCTTGTTTTATAGACATGATATAGACATGAACTGTGCAATAACATTTCCCATGTTAAGTAACGTGACATCTTACTGATGTTACTGACTTCAGACAGACAGCTAAAAAAAAAAAAAAAAAAAAAAAAAAAAAAAAAAAAAAAAAAACTAATAAAAAATTTTGGAAAAA
>VXBO01006268.1:38479-62395 GCA_013400135.1 Rhinoptilus africanus | reverse complement strand
AGCACTGGGCCCAGTACTGACCCCTGGGGAACACCGCTCATCACTGACCTCCAACTAGACTCCACGCCCCTAATCACAACCCTCTGGGCTCTGTCTTTCAACCAGTTCTCTATCCACCTCACTGTCCAAATGCATAAAAGTGAGCAAAATCCCAATATCAAAACCAAAAAGCTTGGCTCAAAAAACAAGTGCTAGATACAATAGAAAGATTTCTTTCAAATAGGGGTTTTGGCCTATAAGTTACAACATAGTTTACTTTAGTTTGCTTTTATGTTATATGCACTTCAAAATGCTTGAGAATGTAATGAAAAGTAATACGTATAACTGAACCCTTAAAATAAATTACCTGACTGTAGCCAAATCAAAGGAATAACTTCTTTGTCCTTCCACTTCTGTTATTGTGATTATAAAATTAGTTTTCTTATTAAGTCCTCAATTGTCTTTTAAGCACATGGAGAGATGTCATTAGGGTTTTTTTATTAAAATATTTAGTATGAATGACAAAGAAGTTATGTAGCATCTTAAAGTGATCATAATGAACAAGTGTCAAATTTGGATATAGAAGTCCTAGGATTAGAAAATCAGATAATAATTTAGGTTGGAAGGAACCTCTGGAGGTCATCTGATATAACCCTCTTCTCAGACCATGGCGAACTTACTTCAGACCCAGCCATAACAACATGTCCATGTAACAAAACTGAAAGTGGAACTCATCCATCCAATATCAATATCTGTGTTGAGTTATTCATCCTTAGCTCCTTCTGTGAGCAATAAACAGAGATATTTTGAGAATGCTAGAATTTCTGACTATGCTCGAATTTCCTTCATGTAGTTGTCCAAAGTAAGCTGAAGGAATCACGCTATGAAAATATCTACTGTTCTCCATCTAATATAAAATGATCCTGGCTGAACAGGTCAGATGCAAGTGTCTATATTACAGTCATCATAAATTCAGTAGGGTGGATCCCACTCAGAGCATATGGGTAACTCTATGGGAAAGTTGCAGAGATTTAAGTAGTCTTATTTCAAGATAAAATACAACTAGTCCTAGTTTGGCATCTTGTTGCAGTGTAATAGTTTCATTTTTCTCAAGTTGTGACTGTGTTGCCCTCAATGGTTGGTATTAAAGAAGGTAGGCAAGTACTGTGCATGTTTTGTTGAATGTGATGCTTCTTTGGAGGCTCCTAGTGAAGTTTACTCCCTAGAATCCATTTTACTCCTTAGCACCTACAGAAAGGGGATGCATCAAACCAGGACTTTCAGATGCCAGTAAGAAAGGTTTAATGAAAATACTAATTTCCTATTGTACAAAATTCTTCATGCTACAGCATAAGTGATGAACACGTTACAATCTTTATACAAAGGCATGCTTGCAAAATAGCACAAGGAACAGAGAAAAATAGTTCATAGACAAGTTGATGGGTCTCTGTGAATCACAAGTTGCTGTATAAGGGAGAGGGATTAAAGATGCAACTAGCTTGTTGGGTGACCTGAAAATGAAGACTTTTCCAGGCCCCCACAGTGGCTGTAATTAGGGATTCAGATCAACTGTTTGTCTGATATAACTTCAAAAAGGGAACTGTATTAGTCATCACACCACACTATATGCATTTAAAATAGATATGTAAAAAAATCTTCCACTTAAGAATCTCAAAAAGTCTGCACACATAATTTACCTATTTGAAAATTAAACAAGAGCAAGAAATTAAAACTATTAACAAGCCAAATTCAACATCCTAGTAAAACACAATTAATGGGATATTCCATGCAATTTATAAATAACATTATTATTCTTTCCAATACCCACATTGGTCTTACACTTCTGATTCTATAGTCTCCATTATGTAAATTGCACACAGCTGCAGGTAAGTGCGTTGAAAGCATATAATTCATTAGATACATATTTAGTATACTTGGAGCTCTCTTCTCTCACCTTCTGTTCTTGCTCTTATTAGGTGAATCTGTTAAATTCCTTAGTGAGTTAGAAAGAACTTTCTCAGAAAACAAAATCTCAAAATATCAAAAATATGGTGTTGCTGTCAATTTCAAAGCTGTAACTAAAAGAAACACATAAGGAAAAATATTCAACGTGTGTCCCTTGGTAAGAATGACGGCTTTGCTACTGATAGTTCTAAGTTGGATCCAAGATTCAAAAAAGCACAGCAAGGATTCAGTAATTCTGAGAGGACATAGTACAAGATGCATACAGCTATGCCAAGGGCAACCTCCAGGCCATAACAATAACACTCTCACGTGTCCTAGCAGTTGGCATACTTGAGGGTGCTTGTAGGGACACTTGACTTGCAGATTCCTGGGATGATATGTCCTGCATTTATAGCACTCTTTAAGATTGTTATAAGTTGAAAACCTTTAGTCTTTCCTAGAAATGTTTTGATGTTGCTAGCTGCAAAAGTGGATGGGATTTGTAGTCAGAGTTCAAGATGAACGTCGGCAGATTTACAGAATAACTTACCTATTAATGATTCCTTACCTGACGGGATCAGGGATCTGAGGGGGTCAGGGGTCTCAGAGTGCTTCTTCAAATGCTTTAGTAATTACAAAAGGGACAGAACTCAACAAATCTCTCTGTATCCACCAAACTGGTACAAAGGGACACCCCTTCTTTATGCTCTTTGTGTCAAATAGCTGTGTTAAATGTGAGTGGGGTAATTTTCTATCTCCACTATTCTAAAGTCCTGTGCAAGATCAAAAACATTAAAGAATCAAGCACAAGAGGGGCAGGGGCAGAGGCAGTGCAGGCATAGTTTCATATATCTACAGATGCATTATCTATTTAGGAATCTAGAATCTGCCTTTACTTGAATTTAAAAAAGTAGTCAATTGGTACTCAACTGCATTAATATCAAAATGGAATAATTTCATTAAGGCAGAATGGGTCATTGCTTAATTCAACACTTACATTCTAATTGTTAGCCTTAGTGTTGAGTCTCCCAGAACAATATGACTTAAAAAAAACCTAGCATGAACTAACTGATTACCAATAAAATGGATACCATTCCTACTTCTATAGGTGGAATATTGTGAGACTAATGCACTTCTCTAAATATGCTACTGAAAACAAAATCTTAGCATCATAGCTGTGTCACTGTCAGAACTTCATTTAGTATCAGTTAATCATTTTTGAGCCCTAGATTTTGAACAGAAGATTAAAGAAATATTGCATAATACTCCAAATGTCCTAATTAGAAAAATGTATTTAAAAACCTGCAGAAAAATATCTTGAATAAAGAAAGATATTTGTATTTCCAAACAGTAGGTGATAGTGAGGATATGTATTCCTATCTGAATCTTGATTAGTTAAATTATTTTTCACATTAAAAACCCAGGGAGAGAAAGAGATAGTTACAGTTAAGAGAGCACAGTTACAGGAGTGGAAATAAACAGCTAACAGGAATATAGTGCAAATTTTACTTTATGAACAGCTAAGTAACTTTCTTTTGTTGCAGGACCGTGAACAATGATGTAACAGTTAACACTGGATATTTGTTCTGACCTCAGTTAGAAAAGCGTTCTCCATTTTGAAAGGCTTGACTTCACATCTAGTAGCTACTATTTATTACTTCTGAGGATGACAGAGAAACTCGAATGCAACATCTAAGAGTCTGGAGAAGGTTACTGACTTCCTGCATGTTAACAGATTTGTGGATCTTTCAGCCAAAGAAATCTAATGATGCAGATATACCTGATAAAAAGCCAATTTGTTTGAACTAGACACAATAACAGAACACTTCAGCTGACATACTGTTTTCATATTACTATATATTTTGTCTTGTATCCTCACTTCTATTCACTAAATACAGATATGTACTATGACTTTCTATACTTTATAAGCAAGGTAGTTTTCTATTTATTTTATTTGTTTTCAAGTAAGCCTTTAGAATATGCAATCTAGTGTGAATTTGATTTAGTTTAAAGTTCTACATCCTGAAAATAAACACTCCGATGTGTAAAAGTGAGACAACTTACTTGACATGGACATTTATTTGGAAATATACATAAAATGATTACATAAACAGTGTTCATAATGTAGTATACATTGAAATACAGATATTAGATGGAAAACCTAAAATTGGTGTTCTAGTTTAAGCTTTGGTGACATAGGGACCTGTGGTGGTCCTCATAGCATTTTCTTCTCTCTCAAATATTAAAGAATATGTGCAACTAAAGATTTAGTACTTATATACCAGTATCGTGTAAGATGAATGAATAATTTTGCCAAGTGGCATCATCTTGGCTTCACCAAGGGCAGGTCTTGCCTGACCGACCTAGTGGCCTTCGAAGAAGAAGTGACTACATTAATGGGCAAGGGATGAGTTACAGATGTCACCTATCTGGACTTCTGTAAGGCCTTTGACATGTTTCCCCACAACATCCTTCTCTTTGAATTGGAGAGATATGGATTTGATTGGTTGACTGTTTGTGGATGAGGAATTGATTGTATGGTTGTATCCAGAGGGTAGTGGTCAACAGTTGAATGTCCAGACGGAGAGCCATGACAAGGGGTGTCCCTCAGGGGTCCATTGATGACATAGACAGTGGAATCGAGTGCACCCTCAGCAAGCTCGCAGACAACACTAACCTGAATGGTGCAGCTGACACAGCCAAGCAAGGGATGCCATGCAGAGGGCTCTAGACAAGCACAAGACATGGCTCTATGTGAACCTCATGATATTCAATAACACCACGTGCAAAGTTCTGCATCCGGGTCAGGGCAACCTCTGATATTAATGCAGACAGAGGAACCAAGGAACTGAGAGCAGCCCAGCTGAGAAGGACTAGAGGGTACTGGTGTATGAAAGACTGGACATGAGCCGGCAATGTGCACTCCCAGCTCAGAAAGCCAACTGCATCCTGGACTGCATAAAACAAGTGTGGCTAGCAGATCAAGAGAAGTGATTTTCCCCTTCTGCTCTGCTCTAGTGAGACCCCACCTGGAGTACTGCATCCAGTTCTCGGGTCCTCATTGCAAGAAAGACATGGACTTGTTGGAATAGATCCAGAGGAGGGCCACATAAATGATCAGAGAGCTGGAACACCTCTCCTATGAAGAAAGGCTGAGAGAGTTGAGGTTGTTCAGCCTGGAGAAAAGAAGGCTCTGGGGAGACCATACTGTGGTTTTTCAATAGTTAAATACAAGAAAGATGGGGACAGACTTTTTAACAGGGCCTGTTGCGATAGGACAGGGGGTGACGGCTTTAAACTAAAAGAGGGTAGATTCAGACTAGATAGAAGGAAGAAATTTTTGACAATGAGAGTGGTGAAACATTGGATCAGGTTGCCCAGAGAGGTGATAGATGCCTCATCTTTGGCAATATTCAAGATCAGGTTGGACAGGGCTCTGAGGAAACTGATCTAGTTAACAATATCCCTGCTCTTTGCAGGGAGGTTGTACTAGATGAGCTTTCAAGGTCCCTTCCAACGCAAACTATTCCATGAATCTATTATCTTAATTAGCATAATTTCATACATTTTAAAACCCATTAAATATTTGTTATTGTCTGACTTGGAGGATTACACCAAAATGTGACAAAATGAGCAGAAAAAGTATCCCTTTTCCTAAAGGAAAGGAAAAAAAACCCTCCTTTTTCTAGGCATTTTCGCTTGTCCAACAGAAAGAATATTTCTTTCCTTACTTATTTACTCTTTTTTTTCTGTTTTGATTTCATATGTACAATGTAACACCTCATAGTAACTCTCTCTACACCTCTGTCTTCATGCTAGGATGTCTACAGGTAACTCCTTTTTCAAAACTTGCTATGTCCACTAATCCTACTCTCATCAGTGTCAAACTGTCCCTACTTAACTAAGGAGTTGGGTGGGAAGACGGGTTGAGATTTCTCGTAACAATTTTTAGATTTGTTGTGGGTTTGCAAGGAAAAAGAGAAGTGGGAGAGATCGTATTTGCTAAGTGTTTGATCTTGTCAGTCTCTGCTGGAGAGAGGTTGTTATATAGCATGTCCTTGAAAGAACCTTCTTGCTAAGAGAAGAATGTCTGTTATTTACCAGCACAGAATAGAGATTTCTGTAGCTTTATAGCTGATGAGAAAGAGTTGTTGCTCTGTTGACATAGCTAGCTTGTATATCCTAGCCTTAAGATGGCTTGGGTGACCTCATACTCTTACATTTCTAGACACCTTCATATCTCCCATTTAAAGCTCTACCAGAATTATACTAGAATTATATGCTAGGCATTGAACCGTATTTCTCCCTTTTCCCTGCCAAGCAATTTGAAACCCATAAGCATTTTAATTTTAACTTTTAATTAGAAAACCACAAAAACTGAATACAGACATGACTAGAGCATGGTTCAGGTAAGGCCTGGGTGACCAGACCTGAGTTTAAATGCAGTTCTGAGGCTGGTAGTAAGGTTGGTTGAGGCAGCTAAGATCAAATAGGGCACTCAGGGTCTCGCTAAGTATACTGTTAGAAGTAGAAAATTATTTATGCAGACAAGATTTTTCTAAAAGTGAAAGCTTCACTCATCCAGCTTGCTGATGATTTACTGCTGCATGAGAAAAAATGATTTTAAAGTGTGTTTGAGGCTTGAACTGCTATAAGGTACTTTATTTCTAAGCTTACTAATAATGTTCCTGTACTTGAATATAAGTAAACTATTGACATTAAAGTTTTTTTCTTCATGTTTACAAGCACAAATTTTGTTTAGTTTTCACTGAGATCCCAAAAATGAAGTGAATGAAGCGACCATGCATTAGGTAGAGGTGCTTTCAAAAGAACTTGTTGCTTTTCTGTACAGATGTGCTTGCTAACTTTTAGTTACCATTCTGTGAACTATTTTTTCACATGCACATACATGCTAAACTAATCAAAATATCTGCCTTATTTGAGTACTGCATACCATAGAATACCAAATATACCATAATTCCCATATACTAGAGACTAGATGTCTTTGGTTCTCACATGTTCTCACAAACCTGACAAGATTTCAGAAAAATTGAATCTTTATGTTATTCAAGGCACAGGGGGTATGCAAGTTAATCATGAAAGCACTACCATCTGTTGTGCATAATGTTCTACTTATATTGTCCATATGGGGGAAGGAAAAAGAAAGTAATAATAATTTGGATACCATAAATGATAACCCCTTATTTCTAGAAGATTTGTAATTGGGAGAAAAAATTACTTCAGCCTTTAACTTGAAATTGCTTTTGTTCTGCAGAATTAAAAACAAACAAGCTGTGCCAGGAATGCATGTACTAATGAATGCCAGAGTCAGAAGTTATTCCATGCACATTAATGCAGCTTAAGACCTTTTATACACAATTTTTCTTTTTTTGTTTGGTTTATTTATTTTTTTTTTTTAAGATTAGTCGTCCTTGATATTTAATAGCATTCCACATATTAGCAGCCAAGTACAATTTGTCTGATTCAGATTCCTGATTTCTGAAGTTGTGTCTGATCTTTAGAGGTCAGGAATCTTGCAATTTTCACTGCTCATCAAACAAAAAGCAGAACACTGTTGAAAAGAACAGCAGGGAAGAAAGACAGGAAGCAAAGATCAAAATGTAGCAGCAGGGAAGCAAGTGAAAACAGCATGAAGAACTGGGTGACTAAAAGTACTAGTGAACAGAAGAAAAAAATGTAGCTCAGACAATCCATTTAAAGTGAGCAGCTAGTCTAATGTTCGCATGATTGTCCAGAGCATTTGCACATATTTTTCCATTCACAGTTTTCAGAGTCCTTTTTAGTGTCCCCACATGTGAAAGAGTACTTTCTACATTTTGAGTAAGTTTAATATAAACATTTTTTTCTTTCTTTCATGCCTGAATACATGAAAACCTGCTAAAAAACAAGTATATTGTGATTGCTCCGTTAATATTCACTGTTTGCTAATATGTTTTCAGTGCATCTTTATAAAACCGATAAGACAGTCTAAGGCAATACAAAATTATAAATCCTTAAAAATGAGATAAAGCATTAGGACAGAGACCAAGATAAATAATGATAGAGAATCATAGAATCATTTAGGTTGCAAAAGATCTTTAAGATCATTGAGTCCAACTGTAAATGTAACACCACCGAGTCTAACCGTAAACCTAACAATACAAGTCCACCACTAAATCATATCCCTAAGCACCACAGCTACACTTTTAAATACCTCAAAGGATAGTGACTCAACCACTTCCCTGGGCAGTCTGTTCCACTACTTGATGACCTTTTGGTGAAGATTTTTTTCCTAATATCTAGTCTCAACCTCCCCTAGCACAAATTGAAGTAATTTTTCTTGTCCTATCACTTGTAACGTACACCAGTATGCAGATAATGTAACATTCCCATATGAGATTATCTCATTAATGATTATTCTTAATTTTGCCATTATGAGTATTTTTCATCCATCTGCTACTTTGAATTAATGTAACAGTTTACATGCTTTTTATCATTGCTGACCTTCTGGTCAGGGCCAAGTAAAAGATGTCTTTGAACAGACAAAAAAGATTCAAAAGGAACTCAAATTGCTGTTCATTCTTTTAAAATAAAATTTAAAATGTGAAAAAAAATCTGCTTGATAATGTGATTATAAGTGAAAAAAATGAGTTTGAATGAAAATTACCTTTAGAGGCATTCTAAATATGCATGAAAGGAAACAGCAATTTTTATATTCAGGCTCTAAAAATATTGCATGCATGAAAACATCAAGAATTAAAATATTCCCAAACTTTTCCACTGTTTACTTGTTCCCACTTATTTTGTCTTTTTCTCATATTTCTGAAGTGGTAAGGGATAAGACCGTGGTTTGATTGTTAAGTCCTGTCATTTGTCAGGAAACTGAACACTTCAGTAGCATAATGTCCAAGAAAGGGCATGTGCTTGAAAGTGGAGGGAAAGGAAGAAGATAAGACTCTTTCATGTTGCACTGCTGCCGCAACATGAGATGTATCTCGTGCTGGATACACAGAATCAAACTAAATGGTTAAGGTTGGAAGAGACCTCTGGAGGTCACCTGGTCCAACCAACCTGCTCAAGGAAGGCAACCTAGAGCCAGTGTTATATTGTGCAATGACAAACTCCCTCACTGTAACATGAAGGCATATTGACCCACAAAAACACCTATTACGTGTTTGCATGTATTTAAATAATTGGTGCACCATGTCCTTTAAGAAAGGAAATGCACAACTAGAACATGAACTCATGTGGTCAAATTCATCTTACATAATGTAGGAGATCACGATGAAAAAAACCACCAAAACATAGAGGAACAAGTTCACACAACACTACAACACTTACTAGTGTCTGTAAATAAGCTATTGAAAATAGTAAAAAAATGTTGAGGATGATAATGCACAGTACCTGTCAGGGTTATATGCAAAAAACCTCCAAAGGTTTCCATAGCTATTAAAAGAATAAAATAGTATGCGAAGGGAATACACCAAGAGATTCTAAAAAAGACTCATGAAACGCACCTAAATATTTATTGTAAAAAAAAAAAATAGGTAAAGCACATTATTTGGTGGTCAGCTATAAACATCTTCAAATAAGAAATGGTTAATAATGTATTTATATTGTGCAGTAGAATTTAAGTTATATTGTGCAGTAGAATTTCATTTATTTGTATCATTTCACAATACTGAGACTTTGGTTCATGTAAGAACTACATTGTGTTGCCAGAAATTTTGAGACTGAATAGAAGAGAGTGCTTACAGACTTACAGTTCTTGAGTGGTTTCTGGACAATTGACCAACCAGATATATATTACCTGAAGCTGCAGAAGAGTAGTCTGTGCCTCTAAGAGTGATGAATAATAAAAGCAACAATAAGGAAATGAGGAGTTCCAAGAAAACTAGGATGGGGAGTGCACATCTATATTATCAATGTATGGATTTTGTTGTTGAAGTAGCAATACTAGAAGAACGATCACAAATGTGGCATAACTTCCCATAGTAAAACCACATTCATCTATGGGAGACAAGGACACTGATTAAAAGAAATCTATTCTTGAATACTAGATGTAATGGATGCCAAGAGTGAAGTTCTATTTGAGGGCACATATAGCTTAAAAATTGACCAAAGGGAAAAAAAAAAAAAAAAAAAAAAAAAAAAGGAAGGAGGAAGATGAGAAGTTGAAAGGAAGTAAGAATTAATCAAATATGTAAGAAAGTTAATTTTACAAAAATTACCAGCTCCCTCATAAATCTCAAACTACGAATGTTAAAGAGATCTACCATTTTGTAGCTGCATATCTAACAGATATTTCAGGAAAATTATTCAGATGTCTATCTGCCCTGAAGAAATTCTGTGAATAAAGTAGCCAAATATTAATGTATAATGTGATGGACGTGAGAACAGGCAACTGGGTCTAAGGAAGGTGATACTTAGAACAGTTAGAATGAGCTTACTAGGAAAGCAGACAACAGGAGTGTTGAAAAGTCTCCAAAATAAAAGTCTGTGCTGAAGTACTGGAAAATTTATTAGTAAACATGAGAAGGANCCTCCACCTGCTGGCCACACTCTTCTTGATGCACCCCAGGATGCCATTGGCCTTCTTGGCCACAAGGGCACATTGCTGGCTCATGCTCATCCTGTTGTCCACCAGGACTCCCAGGTCCCTTTCCTCAGAGCTGCTCTCCAGCAGGTCAGCCCCCAACCTGTCCTGGTGCAGGGGGTTATTCCTCCCCAGGTGCAGCACCCTACACTTGCCCTTATTGAATTTCATAAGGTTCTTATAGACATATATAGACATACATAGACATTTCTGACAGCAACAGAATAAGAAAAAATGAAATCTGAAAGAAAGACAAATACATAATACTTATCCAACACAGAAGAGGCTTAACAGGTGGGAAAATTGTCACTGTCTATGGCAAAAGACAAGTTTTTCCCAGTTGGATGAGAAGCAACCAAATTGGCAGATGAAGGACTCAGAGAAAGATTCCTTGGGCAGTTACACACTGCGGGATCATTTCCTGAACTAGGAATCAGCACAGAATGTGTAACTCTGAACCTCACAACCTCATCAACACTGATCATGTTAATGTTTGACAAATTTTAAAACAAATGTTGCAGAGAAGCTGGCATAATTTCTGGACATTTGCAAACATTGTGTCATAAACTTAGTACATTTCTAACTGTATGGAACCCACAACTGCAACCCATGGTGACAGCAAGTGTTACACAATAGATGAACAAACAGTACCATATGTGTTCAGCAGGAATAATTATCCAGAGGGAATTATAGATGCAAATCCCACGTTTCCTTTTTAGGAGTTTAGATCAGGCCTAAACAAAAATTGTTCATTGGCTTCTGAATTTGTTTACTTTGAAATAATACAGTTATAGTTCTCTACTATGTAAGGAAGTTTTGTACAATTTCTTATATACATTTTAGTTAATTGTTTAAGATTGTAACTTGGTGTTTTGACACAAAATTTATTACTATCATACTACCCTATGTCACATCAGCATTTGATGCATTAGAAACATATTGTAAAAATAAGTCTGTTATTTATTAATACAGACATGATACATATTTTTCTGAACTTTGGAAATACATTTTTTTAAGTGCCCTATCAAAACAAATGAAAGTTTTTTCCAAATCCCATTAGTTATCAGAATATTGCATTTGTATGAATTTATAATTATTTTTTAAAATTTTAAACAGTTTATTTTCCAGGCACATTAGGTTTAGATAACTGTTCAGGTCTGCGATCTTCGAAATAGTGTCTAAATAAAATCTTGAAGTTCATGAAATACTCAGAGCAGGTAAGAAAATCTTTTACAGAACCCCCTCTAGAAGAGACCCTGGGAGCTAAAAGCCGATGAGTCTAACTTCCTTCTGTGGTTAACTGAGAGAGGGACCTTCATGTTTCATCTGGGAGGCCAAGCTGGAGGCTTCGTGGTTTTGTGAGGTGGGGTAGGTTTGTGGCAGCAGGAAGTGCATTTCCTACTGTTGAGCAGAGTGTATCTAGCCTCTTCTGACTCAGAGAAAGGCTTACCATGGCTACTCATTTTGGGTCCATGGGGTATGGAGGGAATTGTCTGTACACAGCAGCCAGCCTTTCATACACACCCCAAACAGCATTTTGTCTTATTTCTATTAAAGTAATGGACTAGAAGGATCTTTTTTCTAATCGAGATAAGCATTTATTATGTATTCAGACCAACGAAAAATTTGCATTCTGTCATGATTTAGTTTAGCCTGTTAAAGCATTTCACACAGGTGAAGTAACTGTGTTTGCAGGTTTTCATTTTCAATATTCCATCCTACTATTTCTAGTATTCCTAGATAAATATTTTAACATCCCCAGTCTAGCCAGGCACAACTAGGAGAGACGTACTATATGGTGCATAAATCTGAGTGTTGAACATGATTCATGATCCTAGGCATAGAAATTGCAAACAGAGTGATTTCAAACCTGGCAGTACTTTCATCAAATAGTAAATAGCCTCCTGCTCTGAATGGACAAATAATATTGAATCACAGAAACCTGCTTTGCTCACATGATTCATTTGTGTTCCCGTTTTCAACAGTAAGGAAAAGGAACAAACAAGAGGTAACAATTTCAATCTAATTCAGCAGTTGGGAAGCCCTGAAGTAAGGAAAAGGATGATACAATTTTTAGGTTATTTTGATAATTTGGTAATATCTCTGTGTAGAAATAGCTTGAAAATGTTCTCTAAAATGCCATATGTTCTTGAAATGCATATTGGATTTTATGAATGTATCTACAATCGATATTCAAACGGATGTAACCTTCAGAGGATCTCATACATTACTTGGACCAAATTTTCCTATCAGTGGGCAGCTTTGCAGGAAGATTTAATGAAGCCATGTTTAATTCTCTTCAATTATTTACAAGAGCACATTATGGAAAAACCTAGTTATAAGACTCTTGGGAAGCTCTAAATTTGACAGCGTGATGAACTAGACAGAAACTAGTTTTGTCACACTTTGACCTAGTGTGATAAGCCCTACAAATAAACATGAACAGTGAACGGATCCTGTATTTCCATTTAAACTTATTTTTTGCCTAACTTGGTATTTCTCCATATTTTTTGTGTATATTCATATATATATAAATACATAAAAATAAACCTGCAATTATGTTAATAGGGAAATAAACAACCACCCTCAACAACATTTAGACAACAATTTCATGTGAACTTCCACAGAGAAAAGGCCCTACCATTCAAAATTTGGGAGTGCTCATGTTACAAACCACTTTCTATTTAATTTGTTAAGTTTGTATTATTTAAAAAAGGAAATAAATAAAAGCTGAACAGATAATTTATAACCATTCAGGATAATTCTGAATTTTATTGTCCCCTTCCCTGTCTGATTGCTTACATAACAAACAAACATACTGACAGACAAAAAGTAATATTGATCACACAAATATTTTCTTTATTACTCAGCATGTTAAAACCTCTCCAAGACAAAACACATTTCTTTGTTTTACCTCTACTTTTTTTTTTCATGAAAATATAAAATAATACAATGGTTGTCCAAATTTTTCAGGTTTCATCCAACAGGTTCACTATTTGAAAACTAAAATACAAGATCACATATTCATGCTAAAATTCTCTATCAATACCAAAAAATAGTACTAAAAACTCCTGAAAATATTTTTTCTTGTTTTACTTCAAGAAAGACCTGTGACTTTTTTTTTAATAGTTTACCATTACCACATTTATTGTAAAAAAAATCACAAAAGAGTAGTAGAGTAGTGCTTTCAACAGAGATTTTTTATGAAATACAACAAAAAAAAAATCTTACAAGCAGAAAAATAAATAATATTGTTCTACCCCCTACAAAAACAGAAATGCAGAAATTACTTCTTGTGTTTTCTTTATAGAACTATGTGGGGTTTTTATTCTCCTTTGTAACGAGAGGTCATGATATTTAAATTTTCAAATATATATGTATATGTACATTTATTTTGTCTTTGCCCAAGACAGTATGGTTTGTTTGTTTACTTTTGTTTTGTTTTTTCTTAACAATAAATGAGATATAATCTATTTTGTATTTTCTGATTAATTGTTTAATATATTTATTGTGCTCCAATAATATTTTCTGGAAAAAAAAAATCACAAATTTTTTTCTCTAAGTAGAAAACATTTATTCCCTAGGGATTCTTCTAGAAGTGATTAAATACAGTGCTCATTTCATATAGATATTATTTCTTAAATACTCCTAGTTATAGTCATCTGTTAAAAACAAACAAACAAAAAACAAAAAACAAACACGTTGCTTCTATTGTATTTTTTCCTCTTAAAAATTATTGGAAAATGCAACATAGTGAAAACAGAAGCTTTAGATTACCAGTTTTGGTATGTTTAGATCTCACACAGAAAGTTTTTACTTTCAGATGTTCCTAAAGCCAGGAAAAGACAGAATAAACATCTAATATAAAAATTAAACCAAAACAAAATCTTATTTCTTTAAGTTGCTGCTGGCATGGATGATGTAAACATACTGTTTCAGTTTTTATTTGCCCACAAAATAAATATAGCATTTTCCTAGCACCCATCTATTAACACCATAAAATTGTATTAGTAATTGTTTCCATGTCTCTCTAGGATTCCATTTACATTTTTAAATAGTATGTGTTGCCTGCATAAGGAACATTATTATTTGTTTCCAAAATGTCTTTTTTAGCTCATTCATAAATAATTATACCCATGTTGCTGTGATTTGAGGATGGCATACAACATGATTTTCCAAAGAAATGTCATCCTACTGTTCTGTACTCATAACTGGCCAGAAGAACTTGCCTATCTTCTGTCAAACAGGGAGATAGATTCAAAAAAGAAAAGAAGAAAAGACACAAAAATGTTTACATATCACTTTCAACAGAGGTGAAAGACTGGAAAACATCCAGCTTTTGCTGATGTCAAAGATTACTAATACTTATTCACTCCCCTGATATTTAGAAAACTTTGGCAATGAATGAAAAGTATTCACCAGAGTGGAAATAGTATTTGAAGAGTCTAAAAATAAACACAGGCTATGTTTATTTCACTGAAATTAGTACTTTCAAGTATATCAGAAAATTTTATAAGATTTTTTATTATTTGGCAGTTTTACGATAGTAGTAAAAAATAAACCAATTTTAAGTAATTTCAAAATATTCCAAATATTTCTCAAGAGTAGCAATCTTAAGAACACCGTAAGAAATCATTTAAAAAATCTGAAAAGGAACTTGGGAATTCATTTACCCTGTTCTCCTGCCTGGAGGCAAAAATGATATACACCAAGTTCATTCAGTACATGTGCTTGTCTAGACTCTTTCTAAAGACTTCCCATGATAGAAATTTGAGTTTCCCAAGCAATCTACCCCAGTGCTTCCTTATATTTCCTGCAGGAAAACACCCCGTCTCTCTCTCTCATTCACAATAATTTAATGTACTACTCTTTGTGCTGATTAACATAGGTTTGGAGAACAGATTAATCCCTTCTTCTGTGCATCAGGCCTTTACATTTAGAGTTTTTGTTTCTCTAAACTTAATATCCCCAGTTCCTTAATCCATTCTATATACATTACCATGTTTTCTAGATCTCTGATGATTTTCTCTCTTTCCCTGGGTTCTTTCAAATTGGCCTATATGCTTCTTGAATTGTTTGTTTCCCAAAATTAAATACGTGACTGGAACTGATGACTTACCACTTGCCATGTAGGATTGAAAAATCAATTAGTTTTGTTTCAAACAATACGTCTATTGTACAACTTAATATTCACTAGAATTTGCAGTTCCCTTGCTCATTTCTACTGCTTATCCACTAATATTGCCTCTTTCAGCCAATTATCACTAAGTATAAACATTTTGCACTTTGTCTTATAAATGTAATCTTTTCTGAGTATCTGTCTGAGTTGTTAGTACCTGTTCAACTTAAACTTATGACCGAAACGGCTTTAAATTCTTCCACTGTCAGCACCAAAATCAATAAAATGCTATCTTTTTCTTCAAGTTGTTAATATTTAATGTTATGAGACCCAGTATGAAAAAAAAATAATTCTTTAGTTTGACAATTCTTTAGTTTGACTGTCAGAATATAGCTTTACTATCAGTTATATGTACATCCAACAGTTGTTTATCTTCCAAGGAACAGAATATTGTTCCTGTTCTGAGTGAGCCTTGGTTAACAGCCACTCACCCACCCAGCTGTATGCTCACTCTCCCTTCATTGAGGGGCAGGGGAAGAAAACAGGATGACAAAACTCGTGGGTCAAGATAAGGACTGGTAGATTGCTTACCAGTTACTCTTGTGGGAAAACCAGACTTGACTGGGGAAAAATTAATTTCTTCTGAGTTAAAATAGATATTGGTAGTAAGAAACAAAGACAAACATTAAACCAACATTGTTGCTCTCCATTCTCCCCACCCCTTTCCCATGCCCAGCTTCATTCTTGACTTCTCTCACCCGTGCTGAGTGGCAGAGATAAACAGGGCTTAGGGGGTTATGGTTTGCCACTCCTTCCCTCTTACACTTTCCTCTGTAGAGGGCTCTGCCACAGGCTGCAGCTCTTCAGGAAAAAATTTGCTCCATCATCGGTCCTTCACAGGCTGTGGTAATATCTGTTCTTGTGCCATGAAACACATTCTTGTCCTTCTCCCTCGCTGACTTTTGTGCTTCCTCTGTCGTTTTTCACTAAAGCTTATTTAGACCTTGCTGTGATCTATGTCATTAGGCCACATAGGCATCCTGTTCACACAGGAAAGGGATGATAATGCTTTATTTTTCATTATCAGATTTTCTCTTCTTCCAGAAAAGGCACTTCCCGCATGTTTGTAAAACTTATACCACAGTGAATCTTTAGTTTCAATATTATTTTCTCTAGGTTGGTATCATAAAAAACAGATGAAGATTTTTAATTGTATTTTTTTTCTTCCCAAATGCCTTATTGACAAAGCTTTCATAAAGCAAAGTCATACACATAGCTTTATGAAGTCTAATAACTAAACCTAAAGGAAAATATACCACAATTGTTAATACAGAAGCCTTAAGCAAACTCTTGTTCTAGACAGCTTAAATTACAAGGCTACACTTGAATATTGAAGCAAAGACTCCATATTAAGAAGACTGAAAAGAATAACTTTACAGAAAAAATATTTTACCATTGATCTTTCAGACTTAAGGAGAAGTGAAAGTTCTCCGACGTTTTCAGATAAATTTTTAATGTTTCACATTTGGCTCATTGGCAATGCTCTGTCAACTCCCTTTCAAATAACTGCTTCCAATCACCATACACAGTTCCTTCAGCCCAAAGAGCCTTGACATTTTGTAGGGGTAATATACCAGCTGAGCTTTCCTCAGCAAACACTCATCTCCACATCTCTTGCTGAACAATTTATAAAGAGTCAGTGAAAACAGATTACACGTCATAGCTTAATAGATGGACATATTTTATCCTGCTTAACAGCTTTATTGTGAGGACAAGGGGAAGGACAGCTTTAAAAGAAATAGTCCTGCATTAGGTATAAAACTTACACTACCACAGCATATAACAAAACACCACACTGACTCATTTCCACATCATTTCTTGTAATTATGTCCCTGAAGAACTAAATGTTAAGGATAAAATAGCTATAATGCAAATTCTAACCTAATGCTTTACTTAATGTCACTAAAATGTAAAGCTTAGTTAGAGAATTCCTAGCATTTCTGTTTCTGTCCAGGTCCATACAGATGAGCCTTATAGCAGCATAAAGGGAAGAGGATTTCCTCTGTTTTCAGATTCTTCTAATCTGTAGTATGAACAGATAAAACCAGTGCTTGTTCAAAGTGAGTATTTCACAGGGCCTAGCTCAGTTATGGGAGATTTGAACCTTAAGTACTAAGGGATGGGAGTGGGATGGAGGATAACTAGTATTGGATTACTGGAATTGGATTACTTTGAGAATTTTTTTTTCAACATCTTTTTTCGTGCAACATTAAATTCTCAATAATATTATTATAAAAATGTCTATTCTCAAAAATAATAGAAGAAATAAATGATGATATGTTATGGTATAAAGGTTTTGTTGACACGAGGTTGGAATGGCTACATCTTTCGAGTGGTGCAGGTCATTCCAAATGAATGCTTTATATCCTTCTATCATGTATGCAGTAAACATTGCAACCTGAATTGGTTTAGTTATTTCTTCTCTGTTCTTTGTGTGTTTTAAAATTTGATATAATTTATCCCACAAAAAATATTCTCCTAGTTTCAATGGGAATAGAAAAAAGGCCAAACTAGCAAGGTTTAAAAAAAAAAAATAGCCATGCAACATTCCCTTGTATCACTACAGACTGGGTCCAACCTGTAAAGCCTGAAGCAAGATTTAGCTGAAACTTAGACGTCTTCATCCAAACTGATCCAAGTGTCCCTGCAGCTTTAAGCCTTGAGACATCTGAACTCTTTATAGAAAATTATGAGTTTATTTGATTTGGTAGTTTGGAATGCTCTTAAAGTGTGATATTTGCCCTAACTTCAGACAGCTGCAATATAGAAAAAAGAAAGAACTATACATATTTAGAGTGATACTGACCTATTTTAGAAGGGTACCTTAGCATAGGATGAATCATAGTGACTGAAATGACATTTTCCTTTTCATCAATACTCAAGTGAGACTAAACTGGATATCTACAATATAAGTATTTACACCATAGGTGCCTTAATGTTAAGGCAAAGATAGCCCATATCTAAGAGTCCTGCTTCTATTCACGTTAGAAACTTCCCCAGACAGAGTAAGTGAGCATATGGCTCACCTGGAGGTTCTTTTACCTGAGGCTCTTGAGGTTCTCAATTTAGAATGCATTAGCCTAAATTAATAAATAAATAACAACAAACCTATCTTAAAAATATAAAACTAATAAATAAAAATTTCGAACAGCTTTGGTGCACAATTTCTATAATTTAGTAGTGATAGTATTTACAACAAAATGCAGTTGGCAGCTGGCTTACTCATCACCTCTCTTCATCTATAAACTCATCTCCTAAGAATATTCCTTTTAAAACACTATAAGGAAGCAAAAGTAGAAGAAGCTAATTCTCTTTCTCCCTCTCTCTCTCTCCTTATGTGATGATTCAAGGGATGGCACAGACTTAAAGATTCTGTTTCACAAACAGGAACATCTAAATTTTTATCAAAAAAGCCATCCACCAAGCATAGTTTATCAAGTCAATAACTAAATAAGTAAATAAAGTAAACAACCCTCTAAAACTGGGGATCAATGAACTCCAGACAAGGCCTTAGGTCAAATTAAATCTGTATATTTTGATAAAAATTTGTATAACAAACTTGTGTAGCAAAATTATGGCTCTGAAAACTCTTAAACACAAATATGCTTATTTCAGAACTTTGGGACTACTGAGGGAAATGTCAAAGAGCTACAGATTTTTCTTTAAATAAATCCACAGAATTTATGAAATTACATATAATTTAAAAGTAAAATACTTAAATATAAACTAAGATAGAATAAAGCAAGATTATATATTTGATACAATTTTACAAAAAAAAAAGAATTTATAGCTCACAGTTACTGTAGTAATAGGAAAAGAAAGAGTTTAAGACTGCATAGTTAAGAAATTTAAATATTCATATTGTGGGTAGACTGAGACAGTAAAGATATCCAGGGAACCTGAGCACTGAGACAATAACAGAAGTTTTGCTGGAAAACTTTAACTTGACAAGAATAAAATAAAGTGTTACATAAGTAAAATTAACTGTTCATCTCCGGTTTTAGCTCACACCTTTGTCTTATTTTTGCTTTCCTTTAATTCTGAACAATTTTTGTTCTTTTTCTATATTTAATTCTAAATGTAGCTCACATTCTTTTTTTTTCTTCTTTTGTTGTCTATATTTATTTCTATTCTATTTCCCTCTCCTGCTTTAAAATCTTTATTTCCTTTTCTTTCTTTTAATATCTCGTTCAGTTATCTGTGATCAAGGTCTCTTCTTCCTTTGTGATATTTCTGTTGCTCTCCTTTCAGTGGTTTTAGATTTTATATTTTTTTTTACTTCATCTTATTTTTTACTTTCCATTGGCCTGCTTTGTTAAAAAAAAAAACTTGGCTTCTGTAAACACTGTGCTTTCCCAGCTGTCTATCTGCCTCACACCGGTAACTTCTGAATCTGATGGCTCATTAACCAAAACTGACAGAATAGCACAGAGTCTAACAGATAAGGCATTTCCCAATAGGTTTGGGAAAGTTGTCAGTTGGCTGGGAGGGCAGAGATCCAAATTGATGTCCCATCAAATGAAAGACGGTTGCAATCAAACCTTGTTCTAAGAAGCAGCAGCCAAAGTCTCTGATGCTGCCGTCAGCCAGCACTGTGCAGGCTGCAACTTGTCTTGCCAAGCAAGTCTCAGACACTAGCGAGAGGACAACGTATGTCAGCAATCTCCAGGAAACTGGGAAACTGCTTTAGTTTCGTTGCTCATCAACTTTTGTTTTCTTCTCTTCCTCCTATGCTGCTGAAGTTAAGCTAAGCCAAATTCTTTGACTCTACAGAAAGCTATTGTGCTCAAGCTGTTGGATTCATTCCTGATATACTCGACAACTGACTTTGGTGACCAGGTCAGGAGACAAACCTCTCTTCCTCTGTGTAGAATATGGGTCTATTTACTAATACCGGATGAGCAAAGCAGAAACTTAGAATTGTGGTTACCAAATAAATGCTTTTTGAGGAGTAATGGTCCTAAACAATTACATAAGAGAGGTCAGGTCACTAGTACAGTTTCTAAAAGCAGGAATGTTTGCATTTCTCTGTTATTATTGTACCAGAAAGCTATTTTATATCTTGTTATTATATCTTGTTTGATTTTACAGCATTTTTCTCATTTTAAGGAGTATTTAATAATCTTATTCATTCCAAGCAGTGAAACAAACAAGCAAACTCCCCAAATCTGATTCAGACTAGAAATTTTGGATTTCCAAGTCCTCTGTTGCAACAGCTGAAGTACAGCAGAAGAAAAATCATTATATCTTGTTCCTATAGTGCACAGGGAAAGACAGACAGCTGTCAGACAGGGTGACAGCTAAAGATATATGCATGAATCTTCAACTGAAGCAAATGCAGCACAAGAAGCCAACAAGAAGTTACTAACAGGAAACACAAGTAAGAAAATATTCTATAAATGCAGCAATTTATAAATTACAAAACAATCAAGACAGAGGTAAGACTGCAAGAAGAGACAGTTTTCTGCAAAAAAAACCCCAGCACAAGCACATATAGCCTGCTCTTTCTCAAACTCCCAGTGATTTAATGAAATTACACTTCTTTCTCCACAACATTATTTAACAGATAAGGTGTAGAGTTCCCCACATATCCCAATTAAAGCCTAATCAGTAGGTTAAATACTGCAGACTCCCATGGATGTGAAGTTTTATACTTAATCCATATACATTGGAGCAGGCACAGAATTAAGGTTCCTTATTCTTGACAAATAGCATAGCTGTAAACTGTACATAAAAATTTGGCATAATTTGTGTTTCTTCCGCTTACCTCATTTTGAAAAGGATATATCTGAGCATTTTTGAGACAACATTTTAGTCACTACACAATCCAGTCACTATATGTGAGGTGTATACAGAATATATCTCAAATCTGATTTCACAACAAAAGTATGCAATGTTTTATTTACTTTCTGGATCATTTTGTGATTCAGCTGAGAGCCAGAAAACTTCATCTAGATAGGTATGAAAGAACTGGAGAACTTCCAGACCAACAGAGAAAGAACTAGAAAGTTTATGAAACATGAAGGGCTGATGGTTGTCAGTGTTTTCGTCTTTCTCTTAAAAAGGTGAGGCCAGAAATAAAGCTGGATTACGATCTTGATTTTGAGAAGAGAATTTATGAGAATATTATCTATGTTTTGGAGGCATCTATGGCCGTTAGTGGTCCTATCCATATTTCCCTTGAAAAAATATACAAACTCAGTATCATTCGAGCAGGGACCTCCAGATCTATAAAAGCAAATTAAAATACACTTGCCAACAATACTGAAAGCAGACTCTAAAATTAGATGATCAGAAAGAGAAGGAAATATATAGCATACATCAACCGGTGGCTTGCAGAAATGATTTGTTGGTTAGCTCTCTATTCACACTTACCTCTGTAATTCTGAGTCCTTTCTCCCAAATTCCTGGTGTTCATATTCTTTCTTCACTAATCTGCCATAACCAAACCTGACTGAGTCTTATTTTTTACATCCTATTCTCTATGACCCTTAATGTCACTATATTAGAAATGCCCATAAGAATGCATTAATTGAATAGACCTTTTAGCCACTGCTCCTGCTGTTATAGCTATCGTCAACTACAATTCTGAATCAAAGGAAAATTTATTTAAAGCTCTTGCTTTAGATATTCTACCTGATTCTAGGATGATTATTGTCAAAAGGTTCTTCTTCATAATGATGCTGCTGAGAAAGCCATGAGTGACAATTGTTTTAATTCACCGTTTATAGAACTGGAAAGCCTATAATCCTTCCTAAAGTATTTCCTCCATTTACACTTCATTTATTTACACTGAAATGCAAAAAATGTACCTTTAAGTGTCATAAACTAATCTAATTTAGATAATGTCTGTAAAAACTATCTTTTTTTAAAAAAATACAACATTTGTCAAGCTCTTATGCATGGAAAAAATCAAACAAGCAACACTCTTTGGATACAAGCTTTCCCGGATTACAAACAACAATGAGCTACCTAATGCCCACCTAAAAATTGTAATTGTGATCTGAATATAAGCCTGAATGTAAGCCTAAAAATTGTGATTTGAATGTAAGTCTGAATGATCAAATTCTAAGGTAAAGAGATGTACAACTTTGTTACATACTAATAAAATCCACTGAATTTGGACTTGGATTCTGTATTTAAATCTTAATCTGGATTTTAAAATACAGATTAAACCAAAACAAAAAACTAACATCAAAATAGAAACAACAAAGAGAAACAAAACCAAACCCCAATCACAAAACAGAACAAAAACCCAGAAAACCTTCAGGATACCTTATCAATCACTGTGCCTCCAACTAAACAAGGTTCTCATTTTTCCTACAGCAACAAAGACAGCAACTGGTCCCAGTAATTTACATGCTTACAGTTTACAGTTGCAAAGTGTTCATGCCTATATTCTTTTAAACATTGGGTCTTTCAAAAGAGGGGTTCATTTTCCTCTTTTAGATCAAAAGGGCAGGAAATAGTGTATTGCATTTCAAAAAATCTTTCTGCTGGAGTGTAAGTAATGACTAAATGAGAAGCTATGAAGTAACAGCTTTATTCAGTTGCTGTTACTGTCATCACCCTGTTTACACACTGAACTGAATTTCCTCTTGTGCAGTATCTTTGTGTAATTCTAGCAAAACAGCCATAGCTGAAGGTTGTTTCACTAGAGTCAGATACTAGCCAAAGTGCTTGCAAATGCTCTTTGCTTACTGTTGTTGAGTTGATGCTAATAGAAGTAGGAAAATATTACTGCATTGTTTAAGAAGAAATACACATGCCATTGCGGCAAGCACAGGAGGCACTGAGCACTGAGGCATTCCTCTTGTCAGTAGTGAAACAACAGAGGAATTGAGAGCAAAGATCATTGTATGATGATCTCACTGTGACCATAATTTAGATTTTTTTTTTATGTGTGTCTGAAAGAGAACATTTATGCCTGAGAAACGATTTCGTGTGAGAGGAGAAATGATTTTTGAATAAAATATCTCATGCAAGTTCTGTCTTTTTTTTATTAAAATTGTAATCCGTCTCAAAACCACAAAGTCAAACTCTAATGTAGGCTAAGTGATATGAGCATTAAGTAATGACTATAGAAACACAGAAATGCTATTCTGTCTTTTGAGAGAAAAACATTAACTGATCTACATTTTAGGTAAGACTGGGAATTTAGCATACACTTTTTCACTTTTTTAATTAATATATTTTTATATTAAAATTTCCAGACCAT
>VXBO01006268.1:0-14418 GCA_013400135.1 Rhinoptilus africanus | reverse complement strand
TTTTTTTTTTTTTTTTTTTTACAAATCCCGTTACACAGAACTTGAAACATTGAACAGAAATGTCTCAAACTGATGATATATAATTTCATGTAAGCAGATAGGAAATGTTTCAGTAAGATCAAACCAGAATATTTTTTTCTTTGTAAGGTGTTGCTTATTATAACAGGCTGCATGAATGTAACTGGATCAAGAAACTCAGCTTAAGATGTATATTGCAGTCATGTCATGACACCACACCAGGACATTACTTGGATACTGTCATTCCTTTTAACACCTTCTCCATAAGAAAAAAATCACCTGTTATTGTACCACTCTGCAGCAGGTGTTCTAAGAGATGGCAAAGTATCAGAAAGCAAGTGTAGGAAACATCACTCCATGACACGGAGTTTCAGTATAACCCTTTCTAGTTTTTAAGGCGAATAGAGATCTTAACCTCAAAGTGACTATAGCAGCACTGTGCTTACACCTAAAATTGCTTGAGAAAGTTAGGCATGGACAGTGATAATATTTGTCTTTTGCTTTCTCTTTTAGTTGCATGTTATAATCCACTCACCCATCCAGAATCAGCAGTGAAAGAGGCCTTTAGTGAGAAAGTATATTTGTTTGACTAAATGTAAACTTTTCAATATACAGCTGATGTAGTTAGCCAAATTTGTCTTTGGTGTTAGATGAAGACTCTTTAAGGCATGATGCCTTTCCTAAAGCAGATGATAGCTAAAATAAGTCAGATAATTCATGCCCTAATTTCTTTTTTTCCCTATATTGGCACAAAGATGTTATAGTTCAGAAGTAAACCACACCGTTAAGGTGTTAAGTGACTTGAACTCCCCTTAGGGTGATCTAATTGCTATTTCCTAATCAAGAGCATTGAAACACCTGCTTTTAATATAATTTAGTAATCAAGTGCTTTTGAGCAACTACATTTTATAATATGTTTTCTCAGGTTTTGAAAAACTGAAAGATATATCCCACTCTAAGAAAGGTAAAAGTTAGAAGGGAATAGGTATTTTAAGTATGATTTCATTTATCTTTCACTCCTTTTATTTTCTTTTTTGTCCTTTATGATCAAGACCCTTACCAGGTTTCTCTCCCGATTTTGTGGCTTTTCCAGTTGTGTGGATACAGCATGATAGTAACACACCTCATTAGTACAGGACATTTTTATCTCGGAACCATGAAAAGTGATGATATCTTTCTGAATTTCTTTATGTTCAGATACCTGTTGTTAGAATAGCACAATTTCCTGTCTTTTTCAGGTACCTGCATGAAACAAAGTATATTTAAAACAGGCAAAGTATGTAACTCAAACTTTAGAAGTTGTTGGCATTTCATGTCTCAGGTTATGCTTCTGTTATGCCAAACATAAAAAGATAGTGTTAGATAATTTAGAGAGTAAAATGTATATAAGTGAATAACAAACATAAAACCCATCTCCTCTGTCCAGCCTTCATGGCGACTGTCAGGTTTTTTTCCAACTAGATCCAAGTCATTTTTTCCAAAGTTATATATTCCTTAATCCCTTCAGGGTCTGCCTCAACTTGCATGACCAGGAGAGCTTTTTTGACTGACAGCCACCTTCATTCTCCAACTCATCTATCTCCAGCAAGTCACATGCAATGCAGAGTCTCACACTTGTGGTTATTTTCCTAGGGTTACAAAGGTCTTTCAAAGTTATCCTGGGCCTTCACTTAAAAAACTTATAACATTTATGAATGCAATATCTTAATTGTTTATTAGATCAGATCCTTGTATAGATGTAATTTGTCATAATACAAGCACAAGGCAGGAAACAAAAAAAACATGGATACTAAAGCTGAGGATTGTAGAGACAAAATTTTGGGGCAAAGTAATATAGCAAAGCTGAGAAAATAAACTAGTTTATATTACTGTAGCGGTGCCCACTGTAATCTAAGGTGAATGTTGAAAATAACATCTTACAGATGATTTCTATATAAGTAAATTTCAGGCACACTGGAACTGACAAATCAGATTTTCTATATCTTTTTGTCATGTGGTTGGATTCATAGGTATCTGGTGCAAATCCGTTTCAAAACTTGTTTCTTCAGTGTCTAGTTAGGTTTAAACATTCATTGAAGTTTTACTTTATGAGGGAATTATGTAAGGGGTTTTTTTCTCATTTGGCTGGTTGTTTTCAGAAGCTTGAAGCACACCTTGGTGTCTGTTAACTCTATGGCATCTTTATCATCTTGATCTGTATGATGTCTTGATCTTCCTAGCAATTCTAATTGAGACTAACCAGAGAGTTCAAAAGATATTGAGATAAAGCAAGGCAGACAGACTGTTTTGTGCATCCAGCCAGGAACACAATAATCACATAAGCTTAATTTCCTTAAGATAAAATAAATCAGACATAAAAAAGATGTTCACAGTTCATATATTCCACCATTGCAACTCAACCTTTGTAAGCAAAAAACCATGAAATCTAAATATTATAATTGTGCTGAAATGAGATTGGCTTTATATATGACAGATAAGTAGTTAGATACTGAAGTAAGATTTCACCAAAGCACTAGTGAAAGCTTACTGAAAGTCATGTGGAATTTTGAAGAGATTTTAAATGCCCCTAAATATCTATGTATATCGTTTAAAGACCTGTAGTATGAACCAAACACAAATTAAACAGTGACTAAAAATATTCTACACTCTTCTTTTAAGGACAAAATAGAAAATAGAAAGTCCATGATGGAATCATATTGAAGATATTAACTTTACATAAGAACACATAACATAATGGAATAAGTTGATTAAAATATGCATAAATTGTAGACATAGATGAATTTTCTGAATTCATATTGTCATAGAATGATTTGAGTTGGAAGGGACATTAAAAATCGTCTTGTTCCAACCTCCCTGACAGGGGCGGGGACACCTCACGCTACACCAGGTTGCTCAAAGCTCCATCCAGCCTGGTCTGTCTTGAATGCTTCCAGGGATGGGGCATCCACAATGACTCTGAGCAACCTGTTCCAGTGCCTCACCACCCTCACAGGAAATAATTTCATCCTAATAACTAATATAAATCTCCCCTCTTTCAGTTTAAAACCATTAGCCCTCATCCAATTGCTCCACTCCCTGATCAAAAGTCCCTCCCTATCCTTACTGTAGTCCCCATTTAGGTATTGGAAGGCTGTTCTAAGGTCTCCTGTGAGTCTTCTCTTCCCCAGGCTGAATAACCCCAACTCTCTCTGCCTGTCCTCANGGTCCCTTCCAATCCTACAATTCTATGACTCTGGCCATGTTTCTTTTGATGCAGACCAGGGTGCTGTTGACTTACTGGGCTGCAAGTGCTCATTGCCAGCTCACTTTGAGCTTCTTGTCCACCAAGACCCCTAAGTCCTTCTCAGGGCTGCTCTCAAGCCATTCTCTGCCCAACCTGGATTTGTTTCTGGGATTTCCCTCACCCAAGTTCAGGACCTTGAACTTGCACTTGTTGAAGTTCATGAGTTTCACACGGGCACACCTCTCAAGCTTGTCCAGGTTGTCCAACCAGTTTCTTCTCCACTGAGTGTTCCAGCCATCAAATCCCCATCTCTCTCCAATTTAGAGACCAGGATTTTGTGTGGGACGGTGTCATATACTTTGTGGAAGTCGAGGTAAATGAAGCCTGTTGCTCTCCCCTTATTCACCAACATTGTAACCCCATCATAGAAGGCCACCAAATTTGTCAGGCATGAATTGGCTGTCACCAATTACGTTCTTATTTTCTATGTGCCTTCACAGCATTTCCAGGAGTATCTGCTCCATGATCTTGCTGGGCACAGAGGTGAAACTGGATTGGCCTGTAGTTCCCCAGGTCTTCCTTTATTCCCTTTTTAAAAATGGGGGTTATATTTCACCTTTTCCAGTAAGCAGGAACTTCACCAGAGTGCCATGATTTCTCAAATAAGATGACTAGTGGATTAGCAACTTCATCCGCCAGTTCCCTCAGGACCCGTGCATGGATTTCATCAGGTCCCATGGACTTATGTACCTTCAGGTTCCTCAGATGGCCTTGTACTTGATCTTCTCTTGTAGTGGGCGGTTCTTCTTTCTCATACCCGCTGTTTCGGCCTCTGTGACCCTTAACAGTGAAGGCCGAGGGGAAAAAGTCATTCAGTACCTCAGCCTTCTTCGTATCCTAGGTGACCAGGTCTCCTGTTTCCTTCTGAGAGGGCTCACATCTTCCCTAATATTCCTTTCATCTCTGACATATAGAAATTTTTCTTGTTGCCCTTAATGTCTCTGGTCTGAGCTTTGGCTTGCCTGACCTTGTTCCTGGCTGTTCAAGTTCCTGAACAGCTTAGCCCAGCATGTGATGCTGGTACAGAGTGATAAATTTGCTATTTATCATACTGCCACGAGTAAATAAATTTCTGTGAAAAAGTGTTCAATAAAATTATGCTGCTAGGCAAGTCTAGGGAAGGCTGATTTCTGGAGACGTTCTGTCACAGCCCATTGTGACTGGTGACATGCTCCATGCCGAACTACCAGAAACAGTTGAGTCAAACAGCTGGAGGGTAGGTGATTATTGAAAGTAATGGCTGTTGTGTCATCTCAGGCAGTAGCCAGCAAGAGATGCAGACCTTGGAAGGAGCTATCAACACGACTCACTCTCCCTGTTTTTCTAAAATTTTACACTAAAACTGGTGTTACTGAGTATTCATAATTGCATGATTCAGATTTCTTGATTCCTGTCTAATCCAATATATATATAACTGAATAATGATCACATTAATCTGAAATAGAATAATCTGAAATAGGCAAAGGAAGCATGCTTTTCTGCTATTCAGACAAATAATGAATTACAATCCTTACACATCAGCTTATTCTTTTATAAAGTTGTGAGCAGTCTTCAGAGAAAGTAACTCTTCTGTGGCTTAACTCCAGTTGGCAACTAAGTACCATACAGCCACTCACTCATTCCTTCCCAGTGGGATGGGGAAGAGAATTGAAAGGCTAAAAGTGTGAAAACTCATGGGTTGGGATTAAGACAGTTCAATAGGTAAAGCAAAAACTGTGCAAGCAAGCAAAGCAAAGCAAAGATTTCATTCACCATTTCCCATAACTCCAAATGTGCCCCCTTCCTCCTTCTTCATGCAGCTTTTTATTGCTGAGCATGATGTCATATTGTATGGAATATTTCATTGGTCAGTTGGGGTCAGCTGTCCCAGCTGTGTTGTCTGCCAGCTTCTTCTGTACCTCCAGGCTACTTGCTGATGGGGTGCAGAAAAGGGGAGAAGCAGAAAAGGTCCCGACTCTTTGTAAGCCCTGCTCAGCAATAACAAAAACATCCCTGTATTATCAACACTGTTCTCAGCACAAAACATAGCCCCGTACTAGCTACTATGAAGAAAATTAACTCTATCATATTCACAAATAGACTGAAGTGTTAATAACCTTGGACTGTGCAAGAAGAGCCACAATAAAAGAAAACCATACAATAATTTGCAAACAAAAAAGAAGTTTTCTCAACTGTCAGTTTCTGTCAAAGCTTGATCTTGATCAGTTGCTGTGAAAGGTGATTTTTAAAGCAAAATAATTAAGTCACATTGTCTGCCTTTTTCACTTACCGTACATACACAAAAGCGGCCTGGAGTCACATGGCTGCAACAAAACAATGGGTTCTGTCATAGCAGGGACTGAAGGAAGAGGAGAATAGAGCCTTGCAGATGCAAGCAGGTGTGGTCTTGGGTGTCTTCTAAAACTAAGTCTGAAGAATAGGTAGAAAACTTTGAGAAAATAAACAAAGGTCAGATTGTCAAGGAAAATATTACTGCTCTTTCAGTAAGAAGAAAAAGCTTTTTCTCTGTTTTCTTTTTTTTTTTTCTCCTCACTTGCTTTCAGTGACATATTCTTTATCCCCAGTCCCTCACTTCAGAAGCCTGAGGAAGAAAAGCCACTGAGAAGTGAGAAATGCAGTAAGTAGATAATGTTTACCAGTTGGTGCTGTAAGGAAAACAGCATGATGACGTAAAACTATCATCTTTATGCTCTCAAGTCCTTTCAAACATTGTGCTTAATAAGCACTATGAGGTCACCTATGCTGGTACTTCTGGATGATCAGACAAGATCATACCTTCCCTGCTTAACAGCCTCTGATAGAAATATCTCAGTTAATGCACATTTTAGAATTTTTCAGTGGGCAAATTCATGAAGTCATCTGGGTTGAAATGATCAAAATAATATTCAGTTTCAGTAGGCAAGACTAGGATATTTTACAGAATGACATGTAGCTTTCTGAATGACCCTTAGCTTTCTGAAAGAACTGAAAAATTCTACTTAATGATGAACATAAAAGATAATTCCCAGAGGCAATTTTATTAATGTGAAATAGTTATTTCAAGCAATATTTTTTTTTAATTACAAACATTAAAATGCATGGTTTGTTTTCTGGGAGGAAAGTTAACGTAAATTAAAAAAAAAAAAGTAATGCATGAGTGAAATTTTCGAAGTGCTGTGATAGTAAGAAGGTGAGTAAAAATTCTTTATGTTCATTTCACAAAACTGTGGAACGTCTCAGGCTTGTTAAATCCATTACATAATAATAATATGTAGAAATAAATATTTGAAATGAAAGGTTGATCCTTTTCTCATTTTTACCATAAAAAATGTACTTTTACAGGGAAAAGCACAACTATAATGCTAGTTACTGATAACAAAAATAACTAAAACGTCTAAGTTCAATAAGTCTTTTCTTTAGATATGGTTATTGTTATCCCCCAAAAGGCTACATAATTGTCTCTTGAAAGAAACTGAAGGAGTACCACCACTCCATGTTAAGAGGTTTTAAATAAAAAATCGTTTTACCCAAAGGGTTTGGATAATATCCACATAAAATTGGCCCTTAAAAAATGTCAGAACCATTTACAGTGATTAACGAAAAAGGCACTTTTAGCACTCAATTGCTTCAGCATGTTGCAATAAATCAGTTATGTAAATGCCTGTCTTTTGGAATACAGAATATTACTGTTTGCATTATCCATTAAAACTATTAGATAACTTAGCAATAATAGGCTGTTAAAGAAATAGAGAAAAAGAATAAAAGAAAGAAAAAATACAACGTTGGAATTGGTTTTACTTTATGATATTATTGGAAAAATGTTAAATGTAGAGTGAAAGAATAAGATATTTTCAAAGGGAAAAAAATAACACTTTTCCATATATTTTGGATAAAGCACAAGATAAAGTTTACAGTGTCATTCTTTGAACATTGAAGTAATTGTTTTTAAAGGACTGAATCAAGACTGTTTTCTAACAAAATGTCTTTGAAACAAAACAAACCCCAAAAGTTTAAAAGATTATATTTTCTATCTACTTACCTGAGAATTCACCACTACTCTTGCACAAGGCTGTGATCTTAATGGTACTCTTGCAAAAAAATGTAAATTTACAGATTTATGTCTGAAGTATTCATGCTTTGTAAGAAATTAGTGTTCACTTTTTTTTCAATTAATTGCTTGAAGCACTAGACCACTGTCATCAGGATCAGAATATCTCACTAGGTGGGACAGAACAGTTGTGAGCCTATGTATCTGTAACAACAGATCTCAGGAATATTTGTTACAGATGACTTTACATGTTTTAGACAAATTTTTCATGATAGGAACTCATATGACAGATTTTCTTTTGTGACCATCTGCCAGCTGCATAATAACTTGTTCCTCCACCTCCTTTTTGCTATTTCCATACAGACAACATGTGCAGATTCTGTAGCCTAGATCAGGGCAAACAACTCACTGGAATCTCTTTTGTCCATGGTAAACCAGCTGAAGTGTATGAGGATTTGACCAGAAGATCCCATAAGACTTGTTCCTGCACAGCAGTGCTTGTTCCTTCAGTCTTATTTCTGCATACTCACTTCAATAAGCTCAGCACACAGTGTCTAGTGGTGGCCTCAAAGGCTCTCTATGCAGGCACATTTTCTGTCTTCCCAGATGTGACTGGTGTGGAATGCCTGCTCACTCCTGCTGGCCTCACACAAACAAACCTTGTGGTTTTGCTGTTCATAGGATCCATAAGGCTCTCTGCATAGACGTTAATATGAGTAACAAAGGACCTAGGACTCTGAAACACATTGTGATGCAGATTAAAAGTTATGGGGTCTACCTCTTGCCGTTAAGTATAACAACAGATGAGCATAAGCTGCAGCTACCCCTTTTTTTTCACAGAAAGGTGAAATGTCATTTATCCAATAATATATAGCTCACTGGGGGTAGCACTGGAATTCTTAGAGACTAGCTAGGGTGATAAACTTGCTGAAGAATAACACCTTCTAGGCTTTATTATCCAGAATCTCATAGATAGTGGTTATCAGGGTTGGGTTTTTTTTTATTTGTTTATTTGTTTCAGTTTAAGAGTATTTGGCATGTTGCTAAACTTCTTTGCCTGTGAACCCCACAGACAGTTCCTCAATACTCTGTTTCTGGTAGTAAATAAAGAAAAGCCTAACAAATTTCAACAAGTTTTCTCGTCCATCATATTATGTAGGATGAAAAAGTAGGGAGCATGACCAGTTTTCATTATATTCTATGATTTCAATCAGTGCCTCACTAGCTTTTTTTTTTTGTATTTATTAATATGAGGATGCAAAATGCTTTTCCTCAGCCAGATTCTGTTGCATGGAATTAAATTATGGTATGTGATTTTAAATCAATTTCTCTATGTGTTTAAAATGTGCTAAGAAGTGATCTGTAATTAATTCCCCTAACCCTCAAGAAAATAAATATATTTACGCACAGAGAAATCATACGTGTTTGTTTGTCTGTGTGTGCATACATAACCTAAACAAGTTAAACATCTTCAGAGCAATCAGAAAATCTATCACCCATGCAAAACCGTGCTCCATCCAAGTAATATTATTTTGGCATATTTGAAAATAATATTAGACCCCTGAGAATGAAGAAACAGCTTAAACTTAACAGTAGCTCTGGGAATTTTTTTTTTTTTTTTAATTTTTAAGATGCAATGAAATATGCTATCAAGCTTTTCTCCATTGCAGTAAAAGCAAGAAATTTGATTTTATTCAAGGGGGAATCCTCATTAATTATACGGATTTGGGTAAGGAGGCATTAAAAAAAAAACCAAAACAAACTCAACCTACTTGTAATGAGATCTGGCAATGCTACAACTTCTGCCTGTAAAGAAAAGAGAGCAAATATTTCAGCATGCATGTTCCACCTTCAGGCATAAAACTAAAAGAGGATATTATCAGAATAAAAGGCACTTGCAATCAATCTATTTATTCTTTAAATAAACTGTCTCACTCAGATATTTTGAATGGTCCATGATAAGAATTTCTTCAGAACACTATGTGGAGCTTTACTGCTAGTCACTCTGTGGTGCCACTTCAAATGGGAGGCTTCTCACAGAACATCTTCAGCAGAAATATAACCACAGTATGTCATAAATCAGTACAGCAATGTGGCCAGATTCATCTTGCCTAATGTCAGAAATGAATTTCCTTTTGTCTCAGTGTGGAGAGAAACACTTCTTACAAATAACCTACTGAAGATCTGGAAAAAAAGGACAACCTCCTCTCTGGAAAATGAACATTCAGTTTAATTCCCCATAAAAAGATATTACATTATGCTAAGTAAAAGCTATGTCTTTCATAAGCTCTTTAAAGTCTTAATTGGATTAACTTCAGAGAGAACACGTGTAGCCGTGAAATATTTCAGTTATGTCTGCTCCTGTGTCTCCATATATGGGGTAAATCCCAAGTTCTTTATATCTACACCTAGGCATTTATTTCTATTGAGATGTTTTTTTGCAAATGTTTGTATCTTCATGTGATAACTCTCTGCTGCTACTTCTCAACCAAATAATGAAACATTTTCTGCAGAAATACAATCAAGTCATTGAACAATAAATCTAGATATCTCAGTAAGACCAGTAGTCTTGGTATAACTGTATTTTAAATCAACTGTTGTAAAATAGATGCTTACTAAATATGGAAAGATAAAAAAAGCCTTTATAAAGCTTGTTATGAAGAGTTTATGTCTTCTTCACTGAATATTTAACTGAAAAGATATGAAATATTGAGGTTTAGAAGAGATATTTTGAGAATTGAAGCATGTCTCTGGATAATATTAGAAATGAGAAAGTCATCTGAGGCAGGAATGCAAGTCTTGCTTGTGGAGCTGAAGGAATATCTTAATATACAAAATGGATGAAAAAAAGTAGTACTTTACAAATGTTCCGAGAATTCCCACTACAAGACCAGTGGTAATTATCAGATTGCAAATTCATGTGCTGAATAGCCAGCCAAAATGTCTTACAAAGCCAATGAAATTTTGATAATATCCTATATTTAATTTATCCATCTTTGAAAAAGGTGTGGCTATGTCCTTCAATGAAATGATAGAGGGGAATATAGAAAATCAAAGATGTGACAGGAAAGCAATATTCTGCTGTTTTTTTCTTCCAACTGCAATGAATCCATATAATTTCAAACCTTCAAGCCCTCACCTTGTACCTAGGGCCAACAGCAATCAAACAATAGCTCTTGAGGAAGACAGCCAGAAAACAGCTCCAGAGTCTTTCCAACTTAACGCTTCAGCAACACCTTCACCTTCTAGAGTTATCTGTCAAACAGTGACTTTAGTTACAAAGATCATTAGAAATAAATTTAACGTAAGTGTACCTAAATTCATTTGAAAGGTAGCCAAAGCTGCTTGCACTTTACATTTCATTACTTATCAACGTTTTTAAAATTTGAATCCATGTCAACTTTGTTTTCAAAGGACAATGTCATCAAGTTTTGTAATTGTGTTACTTTTTGATATTCAGTTTCACTATGAAAGTGAAAGCTGTCTGAAATTTTGAAATATCCACTAGCATGACAACAATACAAGAATGTGTAAGTCTTTCTTTTTGCTTCTTCTCATTATTTTCAGGACATAGTTGTCACTGCTCATTGTTTATCTTTTCCAGTTTTTGTAATGTGATAGATTAGGTTAAACAATTATAAACTCAGAACATCTGTCAAGCATAATAGATCTCTGAATAAATATTTCATATTCCTGTATTCTGAATCTGTTTTATCAGGTACAAAATTCAGGGTACTATTAGGTAAATCAGTTGTATTGCTTCTGACACAAAATACAGTAGTTACACCAGTCTGAAATTCATATAAATTAATAAATAATATGAAATGGTTCAATTTATGATCCATTCATTATCTTATTTTTTACAATAGCCTTACATAAAATCCCATTTAAGTATTTGTCTCCACAAATGAAGTGTGAGGCTTTAATATTAAAAAATCCAAATATGTTTCCTCCTTGGTTGAGTTTACTGCTTCCAGCTTTTTCGTGGCTTAACCCCAGCTGGCAGCTAGAACCATGCAGCTGCTTGCTCGCTTCCCCCACTTTGGACTGGGGAGAAAATTGGAAGTGTAAAAGTGAGAAAAAACTTCCAGGTAGAGATTAAGACAGCCTAATTGGTAGAGCAAAACCTGTGCACACAAGCAAGTAAAACAAGGTATTCATTCACTGCTTCCCATCTGCAGGCAGGTGTTCATCTCCAGAAAAGCAGGGCTTCATCACGCGTAACAGTTACTTGGGAAGAGAAATGTCATAACTCAAAATGCCCCCCCTTCCTTCTTTTTCACCCAGCTTTATATACTGAGCATGATATCATATGGTATGGAATATTTCTTTGGTCAGTTGGAGTCAGCTCTATCTCCTCCGAGCTTCTGGTACCTCCCAAACCTGCCCACTGGCAGGACAGTATGAGGAGCAGAAAAGGCCTTGAGTACTTAGCAACAATAAAAAACATCAGTGTCCTATCACACTGTTCCTACCTCAAATCCAAAATACAATATTACACCAGCTGCTAGCAAAAAAAGTTATCTCCATCCTAGCTGAAACCATGACAATCTCATATATGTTTTGTGTTTCCTTTGCAATCACAAATTCAGGAATTTACCATTTGACCCTTCACTGAACAATTTCTTTCGTTTCAAAATTGCTGCATATCAATAGATTTGGAAGAACAGATATATTAGAACAAACCACCTAAAGTTCTATAAGAGGCATTCGCACACACATGCACACACTTCACTCGCTTCCTCTTACGACATCTGTGCCCAACACAGTGTATGAATACATTGCTCTGGTATGTGGTCGAACTGAGCAACTTACAGTAAAGTTAAGCATCGAGAAAATCTCTTTCTTTTGTAGTTCTAACCTTTTTTTTTTTTCCTCTTAAATTGGCAGCTTTTCCCAAACATTCTTTCTAAGAGTTTTTAACTAAATGCCTAACAATGCAGTGATGCTCTTGTTTGTGTTACTGGTCTACATCAGTTTAACACTGTTTTCTTTGTTTATTAACAAACATTTCTCCCACATTTACATTAGTAGAATGAGCAGCTGTGTGAATTCTTTGGCATTATCCAGACTCAGTGAGCTTTCTCCCATATCCTTGTATATGAGTAAGTTGTTGTTAAGGTGTGATCAGTGATGGTGGTGCCTGCACCTTGCCCTGGGGGCATGCAATGTTTCACTAGAAAGGAATTCAACCAATCACAAAAGGCATTGCCTGTGCTTTGGATCAAATAACTATTTTGAACATTTTCTACTCTACTTCCCCCACAAATTAATCATCTTTTTTACAAGTGGAAATTGATACTACACCAAGCAAAAACTTTCCATAGGCTTGTTAGACCATTTGATAGATTTTTTACAAGCACAAAGATTAATGATAAAGGTACCTGCCAAGCTGAACTCTCCTTTAAAACAAGTTTATTATACTTTTAAGATTTAAAGAAACATGGAATTCTCTTTTTATCTTCTTTCTGTAAAATAATACAGGTCTGTTTCTTCTAACTTTCCAGGCAATTTTTTTTTCCTCACAAAAAATATTCTTCACAGACTTACAAATTACAGGCCACCATGGAGCCTGATTAATTACAGGGGAAAAGTATGCACCTGTCCTTTGTCATGACAACCAAACTTCTAATAAGAATAAAGCAACATTTTTTTTTTGCATAATATATGGATCTTTAATGAAGCAAGGCTGAGGTCACAGCAATGAAGCTTTCAAATACCTTTCTTTAAGCCTTCACATTGGAATGTGGAATAATCTTTACTGTTAATTTCCTATATCATAAAAGACTTGGAGATTTATATATCCTTTGTACTTATACAATAAATAAAAGCAAACTGAACAGCAGAGCTAATAAGGAATTTTACATACTGTAATCTCCAAACAGACAAAGGCATCAAAATCAGTGCTGCAGGCAATAAGCAACCTTATTTGATAAACAATCAAATTTCAGGCCAAGTCGCTGGCTTACTGGCTTTATCATAGAACTAATTATATTTAAACAGTACCCTGTTTAAATGTTTGTAATTTGGCAATTGTTACTTAGAAACACATTCTCCTACATACTACAGAAATAATCTAAACAATTCTTTCAGTATTTTGTATTTCTCTGCAGAGGCCAGATGCTGATAACTTAAGGTTAAGTTCCTTGTTACATCTAGTCTTTCTGTGTTTTAACTTTTCTGCTGTCAGACAGGAACTGAAACTGGTGATGAGGTGGTGAGAAATAAATAAATTTAGTCAAGCACTGATATTAACACAGTGGGGGAAGGGAAATATCTAACTGCTGAATTTCGGTTTTGATTGGCTGTTAACATTAGAATACGAACAATAAGTTACAAAAAAAAAGTGAAATTCATGTCAATTTTTTCTACATGAAAGGATGTCTTATTTTGTAGACTTTATTTTCTGTGTAACCACATGGAAATCTTTTTCAGTGTGACAAAGTACTTCTTTTAGATGCTTTCTGCAAAATCAGCCTCCCATGGTGAGTTTCAGCTTTTGGCACCACTGTAATGCAGATTTAAACAAAGAGTACATGCAGAATTAGTGAAAAAAAAAAAAAAATTATAAAGGAGGTGGTCCCAGAACTACTTGAAAAAAGCTCCGTGGAGTACAGTATTGCTGCTTTTGTTCAGAAAAAAAAAAAAAAAAAAAAACCAAAAAAACAAAAAACCAAAAAACCAAAAACCAAACACACTAGCATCTAATCAAATTGATTGTAGAGAGGAATAACAGTTTCTTATTCACAAACAATGTTCAGAAGAAAATTTTATGAGATTTAAATACAGAATACTCTGCCTGTCACTGTAGGTGACTTAACTGGCAAGCACTTTCTTTCTGTAACATTTGTTACTGACCAAAAGTGGCAATGTCCATTGTTTTAAATTTTAACTGCTCTCCTCAGCCTCATAAGGTAATAGAACACAACTGCTGAGACAGACATACTAAAAAAAACACACTATAATGCAATCTTTGCAGCACTGTTCCTTTTCTTGTAGAGGTCCTTATGTATACTTTGTTTCTATTCTCTCCAAAGCAGCGAGTTCAGTGTAAATGGAAGGACACAATGCTGCCTCCCTGGGGCCCAGG
>VXBO01006267.1:452832-484660 GCA_013400135.1 Rhinoptilus africanus | reverse complement strand
GCTTTCTTTTCCTCCACATGCTCCATCATTTTCTCCACATTCCTCCATCCAGAATGAGCTGTTCCATCATCTTTCCAGGGATGGAGGTGAGGCTGACCGGCCTGCACTTACCCAGGTCCTCCTTCTTGCCCTTTTTGAAGACTGGAGTGACATTGACTTTCCTCCAGCCTTCAGGCACCTCGCCTGTTCTCCAGGACCTTTCAAAGATGATGTTGAGCGGTCCAGCAATGACTTCCGCCAGCTGCGTCAGCACTCTTGGGTGCATCCCGTCAGGGACCATGGACTTGTGAATAGCTAATTGACTTCTCACCTGATCCTCCTCAACCCAGGGGAAAGTCATCCTTTTTCCCTGTTACTTTCTCCAAAGTCTGGGACTCCTGAGGGCTGGGCCGAGCAGTAAAGATGAAGCAAAGAAGGCATTCAGTAACTCCACCTTCTCTGCATGCTCTGCCACCATGTCTCCTGTCTCATTCAACAGTGGGCCCACAACTTCTCTGGTCTTCCTTTTGCCTCCAATATACTTGAAGAAGCCCTTCCTGTTGAGCTTGACATCCCTTGCCAGTTTTATTTCCAAGGAGGCTTTGGCTTTCCTTGTTTTATCCCTACAGACTCTGGTGGCATTCTTGTAATCTTCCCAAGCAGTCAGTCCCTTCTTCCACATACTGTAAACTTCCTTCTTCCTCTTGATCTTTTTCAGAAGCTCCCTGCTTAAACACGCAGGTCTCCTGCATCCCTTGGCCAATTTCCTGCTCTTAGGGATGCACCATTCCTGAGCTTGGAGGAAGTGGTCTTTGAACACCAGCCAGCTCTCCTGAGCCTCTTTGCCTTTCAGAGCCCTAGCCCATGGGATGTCTCCAAGCAGTTTCTTGAAGAGGTCAAATTTAGCCCTCCTGAAGTCCAAGGTTTTAATTTTACTTCTTGCTGTTTTGTGTGTAGTACCAATGATCCTGAACTCTATCTTTTTATGGTCACTACAGCCTAGGGTGCCCTCAACCTTAATGCCCTCCACCAGTCCCCCCATGTTTGTCAGTAGTAGGTCCAGTAGCACTCCTTTCCTTGTTGGCTTCTGCACCACCTGTGCCAAAAAGCTACCATCAATACACCGGAGGAGCCTCCTGGACTGTGCATGCCTGGCTGTGGGGTCTGCCCAGCAGATACCAGGGTGATGGAGGTCCCCCATAAGAAACAAGCCTTGAGACTGCGAGGCTACCTTCAGCTGTCTGTAGAAGGCCTCACCAGCTTCCCCATCTTGATCAGGTGGTTTGTACTAAACACTCACACACTCACAACAGTGTCCCTCATATTTGCCTGCCCCTTAATCCTTACCCATAAACTCTCAACCCTCTCTTCATCCGCCCCCAGTGAGAGCTCAATGCATTCCAGTTGCTCTCTCACATAAAGAGCAACTCCCCCACCACACCTCATTGGCCTGTCTTTCCTGAAAAGGAAAACATTGCATCACCTGCCATGTTGAAGTAAAGTGGTGGGATGAGAGTAGGAGAGTGGTGCAGGCAGAAAGCTATTAAGAGCAGTGGACCAGCCCAAGGTTATAGCATCCACCTGGCACCCCAGCAAGCATATCCCTGCCTGCTGGATGCTGTTCATCAGTCACAAAGCTCAGGACTCTGCCTCTGCTGTGTTATCTTAGTTTTCAACTTATTTCAAACATTCTAAATCTAGAGAGATTATTATTAAAGTGAGGCCCACAGAGAGATGCAGTTTTTATTGTTTCAAATAGTTCAGTCACAGTAGTTGAAAGAACAAAATGCCAAAGAACAGATACAACATAACTAATATCAGAACTGAAATCTGATATTTCTTTGTTGACCAGATCTTCTAAAACTGATTTTATCCCCTTGGTGACATTAAGATAAGATGATGCTTTTTATGATTTTTTTTAATACACTAGCATATTTCTGTCATATGGATGAATCATTTGTGAGGAAAAATAACATTATAAACTACTTTATTTAATGTCATTAAAACCTTGACAATATTTTTGTGCCATGCAAGCCTCGAGTTGCTGACTACAGCCTCAGCAGGGACTGGGAGGCCATGCCAGGAAGTTCCACCTATAGAAATGAGCTGAGACAAAGACAATTTTGCCATTTCAATTTTCTCCTTCTTCACATTTTGGAATGAAAACATATTTCAGTGTTTCCTGATAAAAAAAGCTGTCAGAAAGTTGTGACAGACAGATTAGGGTATTTTGCTTCCAGAAAACAAACACTATTCTAGTTTTCCAGTTTCTGAATATCTTAATTATGCAGACAAAAAAAGTTTCATCAGAAACAATCTCTTGAAATGAAAAAAGTCAAAACATTTTTCCAAAACTGGTGAAGCACTTTAATGCCATTTTTTTTACAATGGTGTTTCTTCCAGACTGTTAAAAAAAGTCTTAATGAACTGTATTTTATTGGAAGTGGTAGAAGAGTATTTCGGAGATGTCTTTGATGGAAGATTCCTAAACAGCTCTTTTCTGAGCTCCCATGTGTGGGAAACTGGGTTTTGAACTATTTGTAATGAAAATGCTGGGTCTGACTGCAACAACTCACACCTGATACCCAACCATTTTTATATAAAGCACAAACTTTATATAGAAATACCAACCAAAGACTGAACAACCCAACAGCACAGCAGCTTTCTAAGCCCTACACCTTAGAGAAATGCAGCAAAAGCCTACCCCAGAAGTGCAGAGGTGGGCAGCGATTCCCAGAAAGACCCTACAGGTATGATGGGTGTTGTGCAACTTGCTCCTTCTGGGGCAGAGGGTGCACAGTTCCTGCTCCCCTGTGTCCCCCAGCGCCCCTCGCCACTGTACAGTCAATGTCCTCCTGCTGCCCCCCTGCCATTGAACAACAGCTTTTGGAGATGGTATCTGCAGCCACAAGGACAAAGAGGTTCTGCTGGTTTTAGGAATGCTGCTGAACCAGACAAAACCACTGTTATTTTCACTTTAACTGTTCTTTATCTTGACATCTACCTCCCCAAGACAGAATAACACACATGTAGAAAGAGACACTTAATTAGATTCCTTATTTCTGACAGCCACTAGTGCAATAATATTCTTTTCTCCCTACCCACATAGGTCACAGAAAATAAGCTTGGTGGGATCTGAAAAGATTGGAAGTCTGATAAATTATTCACAATACCAGTGTTGAGGTCCACCTGTGAAGAGTTGCATTTCTTTAGGGGACGGAGTGAATTTCATCAGTCATTTTATTGACCAGTGTAGAAAAATGTAAGTTAATGCACATGGGAAAAACCATCACCAAACACAAAACCTGCTCCACCACCACTCCTCTCGCTTTTGCTAACTAGCAGTGGGATATTGGGGTTATCACAGGTAATTTCATGGATCTGTCACCTCACTGATTAATAGTAGTCAAACAGGCCAGCTAAATACTAGGAATTATTAGTGGAGGAGTAGAGAACAAGGCAGAGGAGATCATGGTCCTGCTGAATAAATACATGGTTTGCCTGTGTCTCAGGTATTATGTTTTAAACTTGCCCCCGTTCTCAAAAATTAAAAAGAAGACTGGAACACCCGGAAATGTTCTGAGAAGAACACAATGAAAAAACACTTCTGGATAAATAAACTGGATGTCTCCAGTCTGCAAAGTATAATAATGCATACAGTCATTACTGGTATGAGTGTTTAGGAAATTCTCCATTCCCTGGGTAGCAAATTGCAGAGGAGTCACATCTGGTTCAGAAAGCCTCCACAGTGACAATCGTTGGAAACTAAGAGAGTGGGTAAGGAGGGCAGGAGCATATATGTCTGCCCCACTGCTCTCTTGGTCATCTCTTTCTCTCAAATGCAGACACAAGATGCTAAGCAAGAGAAATCTTCCCTAGAGGCTTAGAGACTCACATCAGGCGACTAAAAGACCTCCGTGCCATTCACATGAGTAGGTGTTCAAAACAGGGAAAAAAACCCCCACAACAGAAAACAAACAAACTCTTTTGCATTTTTCAGCATCTTTATACACTGCAGCTGTGACCAGCCAAAACTGAAAAACACCATCCCAAAGAAGTGCTCTGTTGTCAGGTCTCTGTCTCACCTTCCCAACTCTCCAAAATTCTTTTCACAAATGAAAAACATTTAGTCTACAGTGTCATCACACAAACCACTCTACCTGAGGAAAGCACTCCCTTTTGTCGTGGTTCTGGTGGGAACTCCTCTCAGCTCCTGCCGTGCCACTACCTCATACATCACCCCCATCATTTTCAGACAAGTGTTTATCAAAACATGACTTCAGCTACAGGAAATTTAAAGTCATAAGTTTCAAAACAAATCTAGCAAAACAGTAGGTAGAATTAACAGAGGAAAAAGTCTATGGAGATTGCTAATAAATTATGATCTAAGACATTTTTGATCACTAGATTGCATTAACCTGTTCCTTACAGTCCCATAAAACTGCTAGTTTTACAAGCATCAATTGAGTGAACCTGGGCTACTTATATTTAACTGTTCTGCTCCTTTAAAAATGCCATAGTGAGAAAGAAGAACAGGAACAAAATAAAATTTGAATAATTAATTAATACGTGGCTGGGAAGCAGAACAGCTTAAATTTGTGAGTGTGTATATGCTGATACTTCCTGAGAAGTTACTGAAAATGATACTATACCAGAAATAAAATCAAGATAAAAATGATGCAAGATGACTTAAGAGTCAGGAGCAAGTTATGAGTATCTGGTAAGGACAAATGCTGAACCTGTGGCTGTAACTGCAAATAATTGAGATCATCCATGGAAAAGGGCTCCTTTAATATAAGAACAACACAGCTTTAGAAGGTCATTTTGAGTGGTTTTCTGTGGGTTTTGGCTTTTTTTTTGGGGGGGTGGGGGGGCAGAAGGGGTTGGAGCTGGGGAGCTTAAAACAATGTAACACCGCCCCAGACTCATTGGGAAAATTTTCATTAACCAGCATAGAAGAAAAAGTCAAGCTCACAGTTGAGTAGGACTAGGAGACACTTTGATCTAGGTAATATGAGAATATACAAAGCATAAATTGAGCTAATTTAGATGTGCAGCAGTGTATATAAATTCAGAATTTTGCACAGCAATTTTCATTAAAATTAAGTCCTTCTTAAATGCCTAATATTCTTTGGAAATAAGTAGAGGTAGCAATGAAAAGAACAAATAAACCAAGATAAACTTGAAGATGAATTACTTAATCAGGTGTGCAGGTTAGAGAAACTCACAAATAAACTCCCCCTGTTAAAAGGCATATGCTCACCTCGTTAACTGCCTAGGTTTCTACAGTCACACCTCTTTTGTCTTTGTTATTCTAGTAAATGAGGTTATTTGTAGCAATGTCAAAGAAAAATATGAATTTAAGCAAGAAGAATACTCCTGAAAAGTGATTTTGCAGTGTTTCAAGCTCATTCTGGGATTTATACCCACCCAAGAGGTGAATCCTACAAGCTGTGCTCAGAGCTCAGGAGAGGGGGCGTGTTGGCAAGCTGTGCCTTTGGGAAGAGCAGAGCACTCTCCAGCCATGAGCATCTTCCTCACACATGGCAGTTTTCATAAAAGTCATCAAACCCCCAGCCAAAAGTAAAATGACTGAATCCAAGGTTTCATGTAGATGAATTTTACATTTCCATCGCATCATATTTACATTGAAAAGGTCAGGAGCTGAACTTTGTAAAAACATAGTAGACATAGTGTTGTGAACCCTCATACTGTTGGCTAATCACTTTTACACTGAGTTTTCCTCAACTGTGTTTTAATACAAGCCTTGGGATTAGACCTAGGTGGCACCATGTCTGCTGAGCCAAAATCAACCGCAATAAAGAGAAGTATACTCATTTATTTCCAGGACCTTTCAGTTAAGGCATCATTCTATAAGGATCAAGTAAGCATTTCCACAAGGATATCTGCAATCTACTCCATTCAGAAAATTTTTAGGCTTTGTTCCCCATGGTCCCGGCAGCTACAGTCTTCCAAGTAGGCTGGTTCAGGCAGACCTACAGCAAGTAATAAGGAATGGGATTACTGAAAAAAGGCTCTTGACGGGTTTTTTTTCCCCATACTGTATTTGCACTGCAAGTTACTATGAATTTTCAGTGTTTCCATGGCACTCATTACTGTGATGCCCAAACATCTGGATACAGGCAATACACTTTGGCCTGGCTGGCTATTGCAAAGTATGTTAATACTGTTAAGGTGGGCAGCCTCTCACATATGTTCAGGGTTTTATTGTTATTATTTTACTGCTCAGCATCAAGACTTCTGTATTCTCTGCAATTGACTTCTTTGTTTGATTTGCAGCTGCTGCAAATGAAATATCTGTAGCCATTTTGGAAAACAAATGGAAAAAGAAAATTGGAAAACAAGTTTGGATTCAAAAGCCCCATAAAATCAGAATGGAGTAAAAGTTCTTCCGAGAACTGCAATAAGCATCACTTTTGCACAATTGTGATTCTGTGTAGGCTAAACTTGCAAGGTAAAATCCAGCTACATGAAGTCCACGTGACCCTTTAGTTATAGTGTGAAGACAATTACAACCTGGAGCCAGTTCTGGAGAGGCATCCAAGAGATGAGCTATGCAAACAAGCCTTGTTTTCCAGGAGTCGTCTTTCTACTGTCAACTCTATTTACTGTCACTGTAACATTATCCATCATGCCGTGGAAAGTGTCAGACATAAAAATAAAGTGGAAATCTATAAAACTGGTTTTGAGCCAGTAAAAAATGTCAATTTTGTGGGAGTCTTTATTAATCTTATTAACTGCAGTACTTTGGAATCCATAGGATTTCATGAGACTCGCGATGCAAGCAGTGTTTGGATGAAAGGCGGCACATGGAAATCCCACGCATGCATACTCAGAGAAACTTAAAGAAACAATTCAGTGTCTGACATGCAGTTATGCCAGTGATATCAAAGGTGATATGGTTGAGAAGGCTATGCAGTCTTTTCAAACTGGTTATCTGCTCCATGGTACTGCCATGGGAAAATTTAATGCTGCAGTTAGAGATGTAGCGTCACACAGTTGACTTGAACAATGTCCTCTCCCTCACCAATGGGCTGAGCTGTCATCTTGAATGAACTGTGTCTCCCTCTGTGTATCATGCCACACTACTCTTAAAGAAAAACATGTGTTTTCATCAGAGGAGATCTAATCCAGCTAATCACAAGTAATTACAAGAGCATTGTACAAAGTATGTGAAACACCTTTTGAAATATTTTTCTTGCTATCAGAATTACTCTTTTATCTTTTTACTTTATGTGCTACATTCAGATTTACTATTTTTCCTAAATATTTGTGCTACATGCATAACTGGCTTAGAGGGTATGGAATTAAGTATTTCACAATTAGAAATTCTGAAGGAAAAGAAAAAAGATCCTCTGTCTTCAGCAATGTACTTAGCTCTAAGCATATACAATAAAGTAAAAGTCTGACTGTGAACCTTTTCTTCCCTCTGGGGAACATTTTTTTCACATAAGTAACCCCATTTATTTACACACGGAGAAGTACACTAAAGATTCCAAAGGCAAGTGTCGAAGGAGAGCAGTTCAGCTGGGGCTGCACATGAGATGATGGGCTGTGAACTGTGGTTTATTAATTCATTTTGGCAATGTGACCCAGTAAGTGCAAAATAACAGCAATGTGAAATACAGTACAGAAAATGTGACTAACAGCAATTATGCTAACTGTGAATCTAATCTTGGAGAAAGCAGCAAAGAGGGATGCTCAGCATCCCAGGACATGTGTGGTTAACCTCAGCTAACTGGGTTAATCTCCGCATGTTCTTTTATGTCGATGGGGAAGGATAAGCTCATTCAGACCATTGTTTTACAACAAACCCCCAAGTTTACTAATTTTTACTTACTTCTGAGGACTCTTTTTGTCTGTCTCTCTCTCCACACATTGCAGGAGGACACTTAGACTGTCTTAGAAAATACCCATCTTAGAACTGTGGGAGAAAGTAAATTTCGGTACATAAATTAAGTTACATATGATTTTACATATTGAATGTCAAGATATAGATTGCCACCAATGATGCAAAAGAGGGTGCAAATGAAGCACATGTTCAGTGGCCTAGCTTGTTGGCAAATATGAAACAAATGCAGAAATCAATATCCATTACATCAGCAAGTTCAAAATAACCCTATCAGCACAGGGAAGAGGGCCAAGGGCCCACGCAGGAGGTTGTCACAGGCTGTCTGTGGCCATCCAGTGCTGACACTGCTCTGACCTGAGATTTGGCCTGGGCCAAACAGTGCTGCCCCACACTGTACCCAGGCAATGCTGTGGGGAACGTGGGGCCCAGCAAAGGTACTAGAGGCCACCCTATTCTGTGATGGTCAAAGTGCCAACCATGTAGACAAGTTACATCTGCTTGCCCTAAGGGGCAGAGGACAAGCTGTGGCACACTTTATTTAACACTATAAAAATAGCCTGTTTTGACAAGACCGCAGCACAGCTGCATAATGTGATATTAATTTCCATCCCTGTGCCCATTTCCATGTCCACCTTCACAGGCAGTATAGACTCCTGTTTCACCATTGCTGTAGACTGGTTCACAACCAACATGACTTAAAAACCCCTAATACCTCAGTCCTGCCCTTGGCATAGGCATGTTTTGCTAGTATAGAGACTGAATTATTCCCTTATCCATGATATATTTCTATTAATAACATTTCGCTCTGACTAACAAACAGCTTTATTTTATTGCAATGATTTCTAGCTTTCTCACAGTCTTTAAAAATATGAACTGAAACACTCACTCCAGGAGTGGTCAAAAAATATTACTACTTCAATACAATATTGCAGGTAGTAAATCTTTTCACATATGAAAATTAATCCCTCTGCTTGTTTAGAGAGACACATATTGCAAAATAAAATCACAGCTGTAAGTGATAAGAAAATCTCCACAACTGATATCTCCCTGCCTGCTTTCAGCTGATAGCAGAAGTACCTGGTGCAAGGAAATCTGCTGCTTTCATACAAATATCAGCCACAGAGGAGATGACATTGCTGGCATGCAGCACATCAGCAGAGAGCAGAGAGAGAATCTTCATTAACAGCAGATCAATTAAATGGGATATGTAGGGTCGAACCTGACCATACTGACTTAATTTGTGGTATTTGCTCTGTACGGACTTCGGAGAGAAAGGCAAGCCCAGTCTGAAACCTCAGTTGCTGACAACAGCTTTGCTCTCCTCATGGAGCAGGACTTTGAGGAGGCAAAGCTTGCCTGGGCAAGGACTTCCCTGAAGCTTAGTCTGAGACAGTCAAGACACCTAAAGTCTCTAAAGTCTACAATAAACGTCAACACATTCATCTTCAAGTGCAAGGCGTAAATCTTTCCATCTGCCTTCCCTAACAGGAACACAAAATAACATGCACATTTAAAGAAAGAAAAAAATAAGCCTCACATACTTTACAGTCCACTGACTGAAGTGCTCGGACACTCTGGCAGTAATGGTGATAGAAACTTAGTCAAGCCAGAGGGGCTGCAGCTCAGGGTCAGGCAGTGCTCCATAGGTCCACAGCCAGACAACTGGCATCCTGAGACACCTTCCAAGTGGCTGGGGATACCTCCTGCCCTGGGAAGCCTTCCCTCCCTGAGCCAGGACAGTGTCTAAGTTCACTAGTCCAATTCAAAAAATGATGCCTTTGGAGAATCCAGTCATCTTGAGGCTTATGATAGTGTCATCACATTCTAAACTCCCTAAAAATTATCTTCCTAGATTCCTCTGCAGCACCATCATTACTGATTTGGTGATAGGATTGACTACTTGGGCAAATAAAGGTGACAAATCAATCCTGGGAGTAACAGACATCTGCTACTGTATTCCTGATGACTAGCTCTTAGATTAGGATTTGCACTGAGTGAGCTCGTACAGGTCAAAGAGAAGATAACTTATACAAGCAAAAAACCAAAACCAAACCACATCCCTCCCACCCCAATTTGCAGTACTTTAATCAAGATGTGAAGGCACACAGGGCCTTCTATAGAAAATAATCCAACCGCTTGTTGTAGCTTTCAGGAAAGCGGATGCACAGTGTGCTAACAGGCAGATGGATGCTGGCAGCCCCAGAGTCCCACCTCCTTCCCGAGTCACCATTTCCCTGTCCCACAGCATGTTCTTGGCTTTGCTGCTCTGATGCGTGAGTGTGACCACAGTTTAGATGTCTTACAGGAGTAGGCCAGCTAAGTTTGACCTAATCAGTTCTCCTACTCACTTGAGAGAGGGGATTGATAAAATTGCATACTATGCAATCTAAACAAAAGTAATCATTTTTTATTGAGTTGAAACTCACCATCAGGAAAGCAAATAAAAGCGAAGAAAGCAAAGCAAGCTATCACAGAAAGTATTTCACTGCCATGGCCAGTTGAGCTTAAGGCCGTGCATGCTTTCACTGGTTTGGTATGTTCTGAAGGAGGAAGAAGTTTACAAGTTTGTCCCACTCGCCCCGTGACCTGGTGCAGGCTGCTCCACCCAGCCTCGCAGCGGCGCCCAGCCTGCCAAGCCTGCTTCCGAGATCCCCTCACCGCCTCCTCTGTGCCCGGACTACAGCACAGCTACCCTGTTTCTCTCCTCCGTGGGTTGTCAGCACCATGATAAAGTGTTCTGGGAGTTGTTTTCATTTTCTCTTTGTATTCTGAGCTACTTCCCATTCTTCCTTAGGGGGTGTATAAATCCAGTCTTCACGGTTTATTCCTCAAGCACGAGGGACTACCAGATAAAATAACGCAAACTAAGGAACCTAGGCCAAGTATCTGTCCCAATAGTCAAAGTGAGTTTCACCATGGACTAAAAAGGGACTCAGACTTGGCCCTGTTTCTGCAGATATGGAAAACATTAGTGAAGCTTTAGAACATGCCTGGGGCTCTGTCCTAACCTCTGTTGAGCAGCTATAGGAAAAATGTAGGAAACATAAATTTCTCCTCTGCTCGTGAGCCAGGGCGGGAGACTTGTCCAATGAACGGTCTATGACAGCACATTCTGAAGGTGGGATACGTTTTCCAAGCTATCAGAAGATACAAAATGCATGAAGCCCCCAGCAGCAGTTATAGCCAGTAGGGAAAGGTGGTCTCCTCCTGGAGGAGCACAGCATATCCCACAAGGGGCTTCAGCCAAGAGACACAGTCCTGGTGTGAGCTGACAGTATCTCCAAGGCAGAGGAAACATTAGGCTGTGCTCTTGTTCTGTACTGCTGTATGAGCTAGGCAGGTTTAGCTTGTATTTCATAATTACCAGAGGTGATTTATTCTCTCATTACCACTACAGAAGCTTAATCAAGAGAAAGGTCATAAAAAAGGTCCAGAGTTTTACACATTGCAAAAGTCTGGTGTGGGTATTTTGCTACATATTAGGAGTAGAGCTTCTTTGCTCCATAGTCTGAGCAGAAATGGACTTGGCAAAGGAGAGGGTCTAATCAACTTCATTTGTACTTTGACTTGTCTCACAGAAACTGGGAACATATGTCAAATCAAGCAACCGCAGAAGTATCCAGGATCATGGTTTTCATTTTTCTGGAAAAATAGAACAGATGGAAGGCCAAGTAACCACACTTACTGATTGTGCGTGACTTTCTGTCATGGGTGTGTAAGAGGTTAAACATTATCTTCCTCCTGTTGTTTGCCAGTTTAAGTTTAAGCAGTTCATTGTGGAACTATTCTTAAAGAATTGTGCATGAGTCTGACAAAACCAGCTAAGCAAGAGGAAAAAAACACTGCAGAGTGTTTGGGCACGTAAGTGCAATAGCTGCAAGTCTTACAGAAGGTGAAAATTACTATGGTGTAATGCAGTTTTGCTATGGGAGGAGGGAAGTTAAAATCCCTCCATATGGTTTGTTCTAATTTTAGAGTCTGATGCTCACATACACTGTAGTTTCACACACAACAAGTGAAAAAGGTGATTTCTGCATAATAATATGTCACTTTCTGCTGTCCCAGGCTCTTCTGTATTCTGACCATTCTGGCATGACCTTTCTGGTGCTGAAATCAAGCAGCTCCCTGATAGGGTGTGAGAAGGGTTTAGCTATGTTTGGTGTTCAGTACAAAGATCCAGACATGTCATTTTGCCATGGCGAATTTAGAGCGAAAGAATGGATTAGTCATGGCAAACATGCTAAGTATAGATGAAACTCAGCAAAAGCTGTGGGCTTGTTTCTTAGTGGCTCAGTGAGGGTTGTGTCATTCTGTTTATCAGAGAGGGTATTGCTGGTCGCTGGTTTTCTGTTGGTTTTGGTTTTAAACATGGGGGTAGGTAAGAGCATGATGGATGAGACAGTGATGGAACTGAAGGGGAGCAAAGACCACCGTAAGATTAGTTTCTCTATGTAAAGATAAAAGGTGTTTATTATTTACATCCCTATTGCCTCAGAATTCTAGCCAGGGACCAGGAGCTCATAACACTTAGTAATGGACATGGCAAAGACTGTCAAAAGCTTAGAAATGAGTTATAAAATGAGAGGGAGCTCATGGCTTTAGGCAGATAGCCACAGGAGTATGAAGAAGCAGTGGCAAGGACCCTGTTCCTCAGAAGCAGTTCCAGCAGACCAGCAGTCAGCTCTTCAGAAAGGTTGGGTGGCACAGGAAAGGAAAATGAGAAGATTTTGGATGAGAAAAACCGAATAAAATGCTGTGAATGATTCTACTTCAGAATGTAAATCAGTAAGAAATACCTCCAAACGTATGCGGACCACAGTAAGTGATTCCAGCACAGGACCCAGGACATGGCATGGCCTGGGCCCTGAGCAGCCAGGGTTGCCTTCAGCTGATATGAGGGAAGGGTTATTTTCATCTCCCTGTGCCAAGGTCAAGACTCTCCAAGGCAAGTGACACCAGGATCACTGAACCCATCGAGTTTAGCCTTGTGAATAAGTGCAAGACTCCCATTTTCCTGCTGTGAAGTTAGCTTTCTATTTGGGACATTCATGCCAACAGCAAACTCTGTGCAGTTCATGGAGTTACACTGTTTAATTTTGCTCTGGGAGAGTCAGGTAAAATGCTCTGTACTTGTGAAATTTCTGTGCTCAACACTTCTGTTTGTTTTGGTTTGGTTTTGGATTTTTTTCTAAAAAGAACTTTGATTTTCAGGTTGAGATTTTAAACACACCGGAATTTTTAAATTACTGTTACCACAGCAACTGGAATTATATACACCAATTAAAAACTGTAAGTGTAACAACCACACAGTTTAAAACCAATTTCTATAGGAGCCTTCATTCTGGCTAATAAGAATCTTTCCTTGAGTTTTTGAGGCTTTAAGTGAATAGAAACAGAGATGCAAATAATGACACTTCTCCAATACAAAGGCCTTCTAATTAAATTACTGTATAAACTTTTAATGTAGAATTTTCTACTTTTCCTGATACATTATCCTTGATTTTGGACTTAGGAGACAATAGTCCCTTTCCCCAAAAGCTGGAAATCTAAACATAAGAAAGAAGAACAATTCATCTTTAGTATTAAACAATGAGATAATTTAGATTCTAATTACCTGCGGTTTAGTTCTGCAAATCTGATTGAAGAGCTTGTGTAGCACTGAAACTTTGGAAACTTGGGCTTCTCCTTAGAGCAAAGTCATATACATAAGAGCATGCTAACACTGGGCTGATTAATTTGTTTCGTAGTGGTTGTCATCAATTTATCATCCTACATCTAGAACTGGTAGACAGTTATGATTATAAAAAAACCCTACTTCTATCTCAAAAATTTGAATACAATTTTTTGACAAAGCAGCTGCATGCACAGGACTCGGCTTACTAAATCAGTCTCTGGAAGAGCACGTCCCTCTCCACTGACCATAAAAGGGTCTGGCTGACAGGCTGGGATAAGAAGCCTAACTTTTACCCACTAAATTTAGGTGACAGTAATTCCATTTTTTATAGATGATGCACTACTTTTTTTACTGTCCTTGGAAGCAAGGTCTGCTTGAAACTGACCTCTGAGACTGGCCTCTACGTGCAACCCCAGGAGAGTTTATGGGTTTTAAAGAAAGATGAAGGCACTGGGACACTATGAGAACTCCTAACAAGTGAGCATTTGATGTTCCCTTTACCTGCGCTGTAAAATGGGAAGGGAAAAAAAACTAAATTGATTTCAGGACCTTTATGCCAACAACATGGTCAAGAGGGGCATCACAGAAGAAGTGTGCACAGGAAGAGGTGACGCACTAGGGACCACCTAGTTTGTTCCAGGTAGTGTGACGTCCCCACACAGTACCTTGCAGGTTACTCAGGTCACATGGTGCAGTAGCAGCTTATATTGCTTCATTTTGGTGTGTATATACACTTCATTGCGTGTGTACATACATGTCACAAATGAGCAATTAAAGCTGAAGACGACAGACCTCACTGTAATAATTTTAAGCTTTGCACTGTCATAACTGAAGGAGAAAAAGTGGTTTTTAAATGGGGAGCAGTGATAAATAATGAATGTTAACATTTCAAAGAAAATTATTAATCAGTCAGAGGAAGCAATGTCTCTAGGTTTCAAGCACAAAATATTAATACATTTCAAGACCAGGAATGTACTTCTGAAAATGATGGGTTTCGTCATCCACCAAAATTTCACCCATATTTTCATTTCACAGTTTTGTGATACAGGAAATCAAAACTTTGGAAAATAACCTGCAGTTATGTAAAATTTGCTAACATTCAGCCACCGCTTCCTGGCTTTAAGGATCATCACATCTATCCGGTTTCTTGTAACATGATTATTTATACTCCTTGGGGAAACACTTTTACCTCTTAATCAAATAAATCCAATAACATCAGTTTCACATGCAAATCACAGGACCGATGGAAGATATTTCACTTCCAAACCATTGGAACCTTTAAGGCCCCATGCATCAAGATGAGAGTCTGTGCTTTGAAGTATTGCTCCTGAGATTTCCAAGAATGTGGTGATCCTCTAGGTGGATATTTAGCAGTATCCAACTGCTGGCAGTTTCACCTGTTGCTGATCAGAAACATCATTTGCTCTGAGTGCTCTTTTTGTGGCTATCCTGGAGTAAAGGAAAATCACAACAACAAAAACACATACAGACACTGGACATGCAAACGCATACAGAGAGGCTGGTAAGATAACCCTCACGCTGTTTTTAGACTGCACCTATGTTTTATCTCTCCTATCACCCACACTTTCTCTCACACAGACGCGCACCTGAGGATAGGAGTCATTTAGCTTATCTTCATTCATCTAAAAATCGTCTAGTCTTAACCGGTTACCTGGGTTCCCTCTAGAGTCTCTGCAGGGAGAAAACCGAGAGGCAGGCACATGCAGAGGGCAATTCACTCACCTGCATTAGACACTCAGGATGGGGTGAATCATCCTTGAGAAATGCTCCTCTCTCTCCTTTGTCAGCAGAGAGAGCATAGACAATCTGCCTGGAGAAGATAACTAACTGATGAAGTTAGGTAAGATGATTCCCGTATGTAGCTATACCCTGCTTTTGGAGACTGTTGTCCTTTGTTAGGATGTATCATGCTACCAGAAGAGACAAACCTTTCGCTAAGACAAACTAGCAGAGTGGTTGGAATCTAATCTGAGCTCAGACTGCACCTTCTCACTAGTGAGAAAGTGCTTGCAAGGCGTCCTCAGATTTTCATGCACCAACATGTTTCCTGCTTCAGGTTAGAATTGGAAGTGGTGAAACAGCACAAGAGAATCAGCCTTGGCTCTGCTGCAAAGCAGTTCCCATGAGATTTTGTCCCAGGCTGAAAAAGTAAAGGCTGTTGGAATAGTTCAGTCAAATTCTGGGCAGCTGTCCACACTTTGGGGTGCAGCAAACAGAGCAGGGCACTTGTGAGATTCTTCATGGTCTTCTTCAAAGGCTGACTAAACATCATTTGAAACTGCGGGCTAGTATAGTATGTAGGACCAGCTACAATGGACCAGCTACAATGCAAGATAAGGCATACAGAGAACCAGCTACAATGCAAGATAAGGCATACAGAGAACACAAGGCTCAGTGCATTAAGTCTCTGTGTAATTCATGGACTGTCATTATTTACTACAGCTCTAAAGAGGCTACCGGTACCCCCCTCAGGAATTAGCACTCACTCTGCACTCATAGCAGTAGCATTCATCCAGTTAAAGCCCAATATACCTCTTAGAGAAGATGAAGCAGAGTGTTATGGAGATGTAAAATTGTTTAATATGTGGCCCCAAGCTGCACACTATTCAAACACTTTCTGGGGAGGTGACTGCTCCTTTCCTCCTGCAATTCCAGACAGTGCTCTGTACCGGGTAACTAAACACACTGCAGCAGCTGCACAGAGGTATAAAGGTTGAAATCTCCATTAGCCTCGAGTGCCTGTTCTAAGTGCCACAGAACTTCCAAGCTTGGATGATTTATCCCAGCGAAATGTTCAGACAAGAGATAAAAAGAAAAAAAGAATTTTTTTAATTCATGAACTACTGTTAAAGTTTTGTTTGAATGTGTTGCTTAGCATGAAAAGGAATACCATATCAGTAGATAAATGCCTTAATTACGTGTCTTTCCTGCTACTGCAGTTTATTCTTTGTTTCCTGTACGTCCTCTCATTTCTGCAAAGGTCCTGCAGAAAACATTTCAGTAAACAAACCTTTTAGCTTTCACTCCTTACACTATTCACTATATTTTAAATGGGAAAGTGAAGAAAGGTTCAAGACCTCACCTACAATCTTTTGAAATTCTGCTCCACAAAGCTTCATGAAAATACAGTCCTGCAGTTGTTTGGTTTTTTGTTTGTTTTTGTTGTGGTTTTGTTTTTAGTTGTGCTGTTTTTTTTTAAATCTCCCTCTCCATCCAGAGCCGAAGCTCTCAATGGGACTATCTAGCTTTCCAAAATTCTTTCTTTGTCCCTTTCTTCTTTCATTCTTCAAAATCCTTCAATAATTCACCTTGTCCTTCTCCCAGATTCAGTATCTTCTAAACTTTGCATCATTAGACTAGGAAAAATCCTTCTTCATTTAAGACTGAAAGTAAAGTTTCTCAAGATAATTTGTTAGGGAGTCACAGCCATCAGTGCTGCAATTTAATAACAGTGCTCCCTTTCAATAAATATTTATTACAGCTTTTGAGTTAAGAGGTTCAGAGATTGATCTGTACAGTTCACATTGTCCAATTACCTTAACTTGGAATTAAATAAGATCCTGACATTTTAAAAAACTGAGCAAATTTGCAAGGTGCAACTTAAAAGTGCAAAGGTGCTGTCTTTTCCCAGTCTCATGGGAGAGCTTTTGGGCTGATAGTCATCTCTAGTTTGTAGGAGAAGAGGACTATAGACTGCTTAATGAGAAGTGAGGTGTCCATGCCATACTTTGGTCACTTCTCTATTAACCAAGCCAGCCCATGCCCTTAGTGGTTATCATTGCTACCAATGACCCAATTGGAAGAAAAGATGGAAATTGATTTCTAGCCTCAGTTCTGTTTTCTAAAGAAAGGACATTTCTAGCCTATTTCTTTGTGATTAAAGCCTTCGACATGCAAGCTGCTAGAAAACTGATGTAACCAGATTGTCAGGATGGAAAGAAATAAGCAGCTGGGATCCCCATCTGCTGCAATAAGGAGCTAAGCTAAAAATCCTCCCAACATACTCATCTGAGGTAAAATGAGTCAATAAAGCTGTACTTTTATCCATAGAAGCACCCCACAAATTTTGTCCCTTCCCTTTACTTCCCTTCAACCTACCCCATTACAAGACACTTAGAGCAGTATCCTCTGAAATGGTCAGGGTTTTCAGCCAAGTCCATGATCTGCTCTCTGAACAAAATCTGTAGCACATAATTTATGTTTAAAGTCAAGGGCATAATTTGCCTCATTGTCTTCAACAATGCTACACAAATGTGTCAATTGTGGCGCTTCCTCTGATCTGTTGATAGTGCCCACAATTGCCACTCCGGTGTGATGGAGCCACTGGTGTCACTGAAGCAGCATTAGGCATTTGAGGCAGTCTCCTTCTCTCAAATACTAGTCAGCAGTATAGATAAATGGTAACACACCAGTTCCGCTGCCTGTGGAAACACTATTTTAAACAATAGTCTGAAATATGATAAAAGAAAAGATTGATTTAGATAATTTCAGTTTAGGATGTGAAAAAACAAAGAAAACCAGAAGAGAATTGAGAGTTTTAGCTACGTGCAATTTTTTTTTAAAAGTTAACTTTTAATATTTAATATCAATAAAGTTAAAACTGAAGCCATGAGGCCTTACTGCCTTTGTTATTTTTAATTACTTTCCTTTTTAATATAAATAATACATTTAGTTTCTCTTCCTGGTCTTTTAANACACTTAGAGCAGTATCCTCTGAAATGGTCAGGGTTTTCAGCCAAGTCCATGATCTGCTCTATGAACAAAATCTGTAGCACATAATTTATGTTTAAAGTCAAGGGCATAATTTGCCTCATTGTCTTCAACAATGCTACACAAATGTGTCAATTGTGGCGCTTCCTCTGATCTGTTGATAGTGCCCACAATTGCCACTCCGGTGTGATGGAGCCACTGGTGTCACTGAAGCAGCATTAGGCATTTGAGGCAGTCTCCTTCTCTCAAATACTAGTCAGCAGTATAGATAAATGGTAACACACCAGTTCCGCTGCCTGTGGAAACACTATTTTAAACAATAGTCTGAAATATGATAAAAGAAAAGATTGATTTAGATAATTTCAGTTTAGGATGTGAAAAAACAAAGAAAACCAGAAGAGAATTGAGAGTTTTAGCTAAGTGTAATTTTTTAAAAAAAGTTAACTTTTAATATTTAATATCAATAAAGTTAAAACTGAAGCCATGAGGCCTTACTGCTTTTTTTATTTTTAATTACTTTCCTTTTTAATATAAATAATACATTTAGTTTCTCTTCCTGGTCTTTTAAAATATTTTTTTTATATCTTTTTTATTCTATTCCCTCCATGTTAAGTTTTATCTTATTTTTCCTAATTAATTTTTTTTTTTATGTAAATATAAACTATTCCTGGTTTTCTACTTATGATCTTGTTTTGGTGTTCTTTCTCTCTTCCTCTTATTTCAGTTCTTAATTTTTCCATATTTGAAATGTCAATACAACTCCGGGGATGCCCTCTTATTTAGATTATTTGATTTTATGTATTTTTTTCAGAATGGAAGCTTAGGATGGAAGACATTTACTTTCCTAGAACATTAATTCAGAATTTTAAGATATTAACCACAACAATAATTTGATTACTCTATATGCTTTTGTAAGGTTACAGTGTTATAGAAAAATGCTTATGACAGAGACAAAACACTGCATTTTCTCAGGTAAAACATCTTATAATGCATAGCATTANGAGGCCTTACTGCTTTTTTTATTTTTAATTACTTTCCTTTTTAATATAAATAATACATTTAGTTTCTCTTCCTGGTCTTTTAAAATATTTTTTTATATCTTTTTTATTCTATTCCCTCCATGTTAAGTTTTATCTTATTTTTCCTAATTAATTTTTTTTTTTATGTAAATATAAACTATTCCTGGTTTTCTACTTATGATCTTGTTTTGGTGTTCTTTCTCTCTTCCTCTTATTTCAGTTCTTAATTTTTCCATATTTGAAATGTCAATACAACTCCGGGGATGCCCTCTTATTTAGATTATTTGATTTTATGTATTTTTTTCAGAATGGAAGCTTAGGATGGAAGACATTTACTTTCCTAGAACATTAATTCAGAATTTTAAGATATTAACCACAACAATAATTTGATTACTCTATATGCTCATGTAAGGTTACAGTGTTACAGCAAAATGCTTATGACAGAGACAAAACACTGCATTTTCTCAGGTAAAACATAATGCATAGCATTATTATTTTAACACAGAAAGCATTTTAATTGTAGGAACTGTAGTCTACGAATACCCTCCCCCTGCTTCTTCGTTCTGAAAATAATTTTTCTATTTGTTTTGTAAACAATGAAGAACAGAGAAAGAACGCAAGGGAGGAAAGTGTGAACAGTGTGCAACTTCAGAAAACGTACACCTTGATACAAGCAAACAGAAAAGCAAGGCGCCTGAGCCATCCTGTTTTGAGGAGTCTTGGCTACAGTGATTTTCCGCTTTTTTTGACCAAAAAAAAAAAAGGTAATTATTTACATGTATTCTCTCATCAATGTACTGAATGTTGTTGACACCTCACAACAGACACAGACCAAGTCCATAAGATCATGGCATTGCATCTATGTAAGTTCATAAGCATCAGAATAACACAGTTCCACAGAGGATGTGTAGACCTTGATGCCATGATTGCAGAATATCTCAAAGTACAGATATGTTTCTGCTCTTTTGTTTATTCCTCACGAAAATCTGCCCATGGAGCTCAGTTTCCCTTGTTTTTCTCCATATTGAACAGTATCATCTACAAACCTTCTTCCAGTACTTTGTCTTTAAAAGAGCGTTTAAGGATCAGCAGATTGTATGTAGGCATCGTGAAGGAGAAAAAGCACCAGTAGGTAGCCCCCGTGTAAAGCCTTATTGCTACACGGTCTGTATTTTGTCAGTCACTGCCAGCAACATCCTCTGCCCAAAAGCTCGGTGGCTGGGTGGTAGGCGTGAGCCGCCAGGCACTGTGGCAGCATGCCTGTGTCTCCACTGCAGCGCCATTCGTGGCATCACACAACCCACCAGCCACCAACCCCTTGGCAAGACCACAGGCAAGGAACACAGCTCAAAGGACAGAAGGACAAAAGCAAATAATCCTGCAGAGGCAGCATTACACTACGGTTTGTTGGCTATGGTAAAAACAAGTTTAAGGGGTATAAATAGCAAGCAGAACTCTTCTCTCTAGCGCTGATGGCACACTGAGGTTTTTTTAAAGTGCTCTTCAGATTTGGTGCATGAATTATCACCTCTAATAGCTGATAATTAAACCACTTCAGCAAAGCTGTGAAATAGAGAGGACTAGCAATAAAATTTCAATCTCACCTGGCAATTATTTTGAAACTATGCTCCAAATAACCAGATAAATAAATCTGTCTACGTCACAGGCAATTCTCTGCAGACTGACAATTCCATAAATAAACACACACACAGATGCACACATCCGTAGCAACATCTATATGTATAAGCTTCAGTGAAATATGGAATAGGTCGTAAAATCAATTGCACAATCAAGGAGAAGAATATGATAAAACTAGAGACATACTCAATGACCTCTCTTGAACACTGTGTAACTGGCTCAAGAACAGAATACAAAAGGCTAGATAAAAAAAGAGCTAATAAGCAGATATTTTTCAGTTATGGAATCTGAAAAGCTATCTGGCAATCCTGCTCATTGTTCTGTTTTAGAAGTAAAACAAACTGTTCTAGGGACAAGTATTGATTTCACCATTAAAACAAAACTACCCATTCATAAATATTAAGTGATGATATTATCTCTTTCCATGACTGCTTTCTTACAGGCAACAAAAGAAACATAATCCACATCCAGGAAAACAATAAATAGCTTTAGCAGCTACAGAATCTACTCATCCAACACATCTCTTAAATGGAAAACTGGAAGGACATTTTGGGAAGATATCCCACCATGGAAAAAAGTAACAGCGCCCTATAAAAGACTGCATTGCCACAGACAAATTTCTACAGACATAGAAGAGATAGTATTAAATATTTCAAGCCTTTTGATCTGATGAAAAAAGCCTCTGTGTTTCTTATCTTCTAAAAAAGAATTTTTTGTGCTCTACAGTTGAAGGATAAAACAACAAAAAAGCCTCACATAGTAGCATGAGAACCTTTGTGTTCATCAGGAAGCTTAGCATTTAGAGTCTTGTAATAAAATTATGCGTTAGAGCTCAGAATTTCTCTGTCAACTAGAAAAGTACCCATCCTTCCTTAGAATTCAGGAGGTTTGGAGTTAGAGTCCCTTTAGGTAAGGCAGTAAAACACTGGAAAATTCCTGATGGCTGAGAGGGAAGTTGTAATAGTTAATTTGTAATGAGGTCCAAGAAAGACATGGATCTTTTGGAGCGGGTCCAGAGGAAGGCCACAAAAACTACCAGAGGGCTGGAGCACCTCTGCTGTGAGGACAGGCTGAGAGAGTTGGGGTTGTTCAGCCTGGAGAAGAAAAGACTCCAGGGAGACCTTACTGTGGCCTTTCAATATTTAAAGGGAGCTTATAAAAAAGATGGGGACAAACTTTTTATCAGGGCCTGTTGTGATAGGACAAGAGGTAGTGGTTTAAACTAAAAGAGGGGAGATTCAGACTAGATATAAAGAAGAAATGTTTTACGATGAGTGTGGTGAAACAGTGGAACAGGTTGCCCCGAGAGGTGGCAGATGCCCCATCCCTGGAAACATTCAAGATCAGGTTGGACAGGGCTCGGAGAAACTTCATCTAGTTGAAGATGTCCCTGAAAACGCTTTCTAGGGGGAAAAATTTATCATCAGCCCTGAAAAAAACAGTCATTACTAAACAGGGAAGATAAAGTAGAATCAACCATATGCAAAAGCTCAGTCCCAACTAGATGAAGCCATTTGCAGAGGAAGGTCATCTGGACCAGAATGAAAAATTGATCTACTAGGCCCACACACAAGACTGTTCTCTCTCCTTGATGTTGTGCTACATATTTTTTCCCTAGAAATACTTGAGAGGATTTATTTTTTCTAGTCCTAGGCATACAAAATTGCCCAAAGACCAGTTGTAGTGGGGAGCAGAATTAAGAAAGGAAGCAAAAAACCAGGAATAGGAATATGCATGGACAGACAGAGAGATAAATTAGGATTATATTAGTTTCACTGATTTTTCTTGAGTTATTCCTAATTTGCCCAGCAAGAAGAATATCAGACCCAACAATTCGTAGCTATTATTTGATTCAGAAATGTCAGTGAAAAAGGGAACAGTGCCAGTGAATAAAGTGTTTTTCCTAATGAATACATACATATCATTAGGATTGAACTCTTTATTTTATAATCAGTACAGTCACTAAAATTAAATATAAACCCAAATGCTTCAGATAAAGCCATCATCACTTATGATAGTCATGTTTCACACAGCAGCTTTCATTATAGTGTAGGCAAGCAATGACTTTGTTTTTGCAGCACCAAAAACGCCCACTCTATAATCTACATCAGAATCAGGGAGATAGAAGTTTTGAAAAATTCTCCAAAGCTGACAAGGAGAGAACAGCAGCAAGAACAGCAAACAAAGAACATTTCAGTTTTGAAAAGCGCCTGCAAATTTTGATTTGTTATGAAAGGCATGTTCCAGATAAGTCCCAGTGCATCTGGAAGAATTTTTTTGACTGGAAAAATCATATTCTTATAGAATTTGGATATATTTACACTTTTTAAATCCAAAGTCATAACTCAAGCATCTACTTGTGAAGAATGAAAAATGAAGCACATGCAAGTTGTAAAGTTATGTAGCTTCTGAGGAATTTTTTGTCTGTGTGTGGAGGTTATGTCTGGGGGATAGGCTGCAGACTCTTTTCACTATATAACTTCTACAACTTTGGTGCAAGAAGCAGTTCACGCTAGACCCTCCGGTGTCATCATATAGTTGCTTTCTGACAAGCAGTCTGTCATTATTTAACTCACTTTTCTCTTTATCAAATGCTCTATCCATTTCACAGATTAATGGGTTTTATACCTGTATTATTATTTTATATTTCACAGTACTAACCCATAAAATAGCAACTTAAGTTTTAAAATAAAAGAGGGTCAGGCCAGAAAAAAAAAAGAAAAAGAACTGAAAGAAAAACATGTTTAAGCAGTACAGATCTACTGGTTTCTGTCCTGGTCTCAAAAGACCAAGCATACACAATGATGACAAAGTAAGACTATAAACCAAGGTGCATTAATGGAATCCTTGAAGCAATTTATGCCACAAAAATATGACCTCAAATAAGCCGCACTAGTACAAAAATTAACTGCACTGGTGAATTAGACAAGGTCTGACAGGTTTTACAGATGGAGCAGTGGAAAGTGAGGTGGATAGTGAGAGGGCAAAGTCAGTCCTAAGCGGACTGTGAGAAGTTGCAGATGGATCTCAACACTGGCCATCCAAGTGGTTAAATATACGATTAAATTTAGGGCTGCTAAGTTCAGTGCATGTGAGAAAAACAATTTTAACTGCATGTATACTACAAGAGCCTCTAAATTACCTAATAACCCTCAGAAAAGAGATTTTAGACTCATTGTGAATGCTCTGCGAAAACATCAGCTCAGTGCCTAGTGATGGTCAAAAGAGCAAACAGCATCGTCTGAATTGTCAGAATAGGAACACGGAAAAAAGCAGAACAGAAAATATTATGCCTCTGTAGAAATCAATGGTGCACCCATTTCTTGAATCCTATACGCAGTTTTGGTCCCACTGTTACAAAAAATTATAGAGTAGAGCTAGAAAAGGTACAGAAAAGGGCAATAAAAATAAGATTATTGAAAGGCTTTTTCGGGAAAAGAGACTTAATAAGGTATGACTCTTCAAGCAATGAGTAAGGGGAAATACAATGTAGGTCTATAAAATCAGGTTTGCCAGAGAGAAGTTGCAGGGACAACATATATTGACAACACGTGCCACGGGTCATACAAAAATATTATTAGACAGCAGACTTAAACCTAACAAAAGGAAGTACTTTTTCAAATAACACATAAATTGTAAAACTCCTGGACACAGGAAATTCAGAAAGCCAAAAATATAAATAGGTGAGGGATTAGACTGGCTTTCAAATGCACCGGTATGGGTGTGACCTCCAACTAAGACAGTCCCCAGGCTGCTGACTGCTGGGAGGCAGGAAGGCAAGGCTGGAGACCATAATTTCCAATAAGCCTTTTAAGATGAGAATATTCAGAGAGTGATATTTTCCTTTCTGGCTTGTGAACAATAAAAAGCATTACTATGCACTTTCATTCTCTCTCTGGAAATACCACCTATTAAAATAATCCTGTTCCCATTAAGGCAGAAAAACGAAATATCTGGTTCTTTAGTTCCTTTTCAGGCTGAAACTGCCTTATGCTACTGCCTCTGACAGAAACAGGGATACAGGAGTAAATGGACCTTTTGGTTCTTAAGTTTTTGCTAAAGATCTGGTAAAACAAAGCTCAAAGAATCATAGCTTCCTTAATTTTTTTTAAACAAATACTGAAGGGAAAGTAAGATCCACAGTGCATCAAAGTACAACCTTCCTAAAGTATTGTGTAAGAGTTTTCTTCCTTGTCATGTTGGCTACATCAGGTTTGTTTATGGCTTACAGGAGCTTTGTATCAGTCACAGAAAACACATCTGAACTGTGTAACTCAAAATGTTCTGGCATTATACAGCAGATAAGTCTAAACTCAAGAGCTAGAGAAAAGGTCAGCAAAAAGTATAATATCTTCCTTAATGATACCATCGGTTAGTTTTACTTCAAGGGCCCTGTAATGTCTTGGTTTTGTCTGACATAAAGTTGCATAGCCAGAAATATCTTCGGAAATGGTCTCAGAAAACCATTATTTTAGCTTTCCTGTTACGAAAAGAAGAAGAACTGTCTTATGATTTATATTTCCATTTCTGGAAGTGTATGGTACTGCCTATGCTGTTTGTTTCATCAGGTAAATAACAGATCATCTGCCATTTCTTTAGTCTTCTCAATATACTGATCTTAATGGAGACCCTAATGGATCCTAACTGCACTTCTGTAATAAATATGTCCTGCTAGCTATCTGCTGTAGGTTGAGTTTCCTTGTTTTAAGATCCTATTGTAGTTTTTCAAGGCCAGCAGCTATAGATTCTGGACACCAACCCAGCCGAGTGTTCTGCCTGCAGGAAGTCTGGAGACCTCATTAGGCAAAGCTTGCAGGGAAACCATTGGAAGGAGGCAGAGGTAACTGACTGAAAAAGCATTTCTTTCTGGGCTGTGGTTGGAAAGTAGCCTCTTTTATAGCAACTGAGGCAGCTGCTTACATAGATCTACATGTAAATAAATTGTGTTAACTTAGGAAAATGTATACTGAAATCCTGTTTTACTTATAAGCCGTGTTTATATTTGATAGTGTTTTATTACCTACTAAGCAACAAGAAACCATATTTTTCCTTTTGCTTTGTTTTCGTCTAAATATGGCTTGCAAAGGCAGAGGTACTGAGCAAGACAGAGTAACGATTTACACCGTCAGGCCAGGAAATGCTGGATTAGTCACAGATTTCCTTCATATCTGCCTGTGGAGAGCTGAATGGGGAGAGTGCTGCCCTTCTGGCTGTGGTGCAGCGTTGGAGTAGATCTCTGGAGCGTCTCGCTCCTGCTGTCCCACTGAGACCCCATGGGATGATCCATACTTTCAAGTTTATATGTCTATGGTTTGCACAGCCGCAGACAAGCAACTCTGCATGCTTAAAGCAGAGAAACAGACACTTGTGGGGCGCAATTCACCTCATGCATTTTAGTTGTTTACTTGAGGTTGAGACGAATTGCACTCTACAAGCAACTATTTCTACTGACTCTAAAGGGAGCCTGGATGACTTGCTTAGGTATAGCCATCTGTACTGTAGTGCCTACATTTAGGTGAGACGAATCCCCCAGATTTCTTGTGCTTGCTTTCCTGCCAAGGTTACACCCACCAAAACCCTACTTCAGTTTCTTTTGTCCATATTATTTTCTGCGGATGAAAATGAAATGTCCCAGACCTGTTTTGACCATGGACCTTGCTCATGAGACACAAAACCTCAGAGGCTATGTCCCTGTTTCTCCTCTCAGCTCTGCAAATGCTAAACGGTAATCTTCACCTGCTAGCCTGAACTCAGTCACATTAGATTTGGTGCTAGTTGCATTGGTTCCCTCTCATGTTTTCCAGGTGGCTGCCTATGCCCATAAAAGAAGAGAAAACAGCATGCCCTGTAATCAGTCCCATTCCCCAGGGGGGCTGGTTAGGCAGGCTCTGGTTTTTGTTTTCCTTAGAGCATAATTCTTCTGTCCTTAGTCATGGTGACAGTCCCAGTAGCATCCAGGAGAATTACTCCCTTGAGTTAATACTGATGAACCCCTGTTTCACTTGTCTTTAATCATGCTAATCTTCATCTTTTATTCACTAACTGATAACAATGGAATTGCAAGCTCTGCCTTACCTTCATCTAAATCTTAGGCAATGATATGTAATCTATTTAGGAACTCTAGAGAAGATGGGAGATTTAACTCTTTATGAGTGATGCCATAGGTGAGTTAGTCATCTTGTGATTCGCAAATCAGTAAGGAAAAATCTGATAGGCAAAGCATTTTTTTTTCCTTTTTTCGTATTTTTATGGCTTGGAAGCAATTTCTTGTCCTGCTTTGTACAATACTGAAAGTAAAACTGATATCCAGACATCACCGGGTGGCAGAAACAAGCAGTCTGATTTTTAAACTGCTGCTATGGCTATTCTGACGGTCTGTCAGGAAGCCAATACAATTCAACACCTATATGACTGATTATACCTCAATTCCTCACCAGACAACCAAACAGATGTCACCACCAAGGATGCCTAGTGGCTGCTGAATAACATTTCTGCTGCAGTGACACGGCCTCAATCAGGAAGAGAGGGGATTTTCTCAGGGAGGTAATTACCTCTTACTGATATGAAACCTGGATGCTGAAAACAGTGAGGTTCCTAAACAGCATGATAGAAGGAACAAATTTAAAAAGAATAGAGGCATCCAACCTTACCTACAAATGGTGAATATGAGCCTAGCAACAAATATTTTGCAGAACTAGGCTGAACTCAATTTGAGCGAATACCTTCTCAAAGTGTCGGGGATGACAAATACTGTATTCTTGACTGCACTAACATTATTCAGCCAACACAACACATTGGAGTGAAGAAATGATCTTTGCTCTGAGCTGATACACAGGAATGCTACCAAGACTCAGGCATGGCATTCGAATATATTTCTAGTATGTGTTTCATAAGCCATTTCTAAGGAAGAAAAAAGCTTCTGAAATATGAAAGTTGCACTAAAAACAATGAGTATGTTGATGTTTTCATGACTTATTGCAGAATTAGAAGAGTAACCTGTGTGTTTTCCCACCTCCTTGAAATGCACTGTGATAAACGTGCTGAGTTACTATTAATGATAGTGATATGTAGTCCGTTCACATAAGAAGAAATATATTCCAGATATGCATTCATCACAGCTTTAGTGAGCCCTGGAAATAAAATAGCATTCTTACCTCTATGTAGTCGGGTTTCTAGCTAGAGACAAGAGCAGCATTTTAACTATCTGCTGAGTCTCCATTTCACTGTCTTTTTCTCTGTCTGACCTAGCATGGATTTTTTTTTCTAGGAGTGTTTTTCTTCATTTTTGGCCTCTCCGTAAACTCAATATGGACAACAGTTAAACGTGTAAGGTTTATTTATTTATTTAGTATTTTGGCTAAGTCCCAGGTAGCTCTTAAAATGTAAGCTTTACTACTTCCTTTATACTCAGAACACCTATTACTATTTACAGGGATTTGGGATAGAGCTGTTTAATGTAAATGCCTAAAACATCATGCATAAATCTGTACTGAGCCCCCCCCTAAAGAGACTGACTCAGAGAAGGGAAGCTTCCTCCAAAGACAAAGGCTGCAACCAAATCCTGTCCATAGGAGTCAGCACATAAACTCCCTTCAACTACACTGCACTGGCTCACCCAAATTTACCCCAAATATCTGTGGCAGAATATGAAACAAACATTTCCAGCCTCAGAAGTTCCTCGTTCCTGCTCCATGCTTTGTAGAACAACATTATTTGTTGTTGTTGTTAATGTTTTTTATGTGAATGGCAATACTTGAAGAGAAAACAGTCCCTCAAGGTAGTGGGTATATCTGCAGAGCACTACGGAGAGTTTTGCATTGTTGAAGAAACCTGTCTCTATGCGGGCCCCTCTATTGCCTGTGCAACACTTCGGGCTCCCCTGCGAGGTAGAGTGCTCCACCTGAGCTGGGGTGACAGGAGGTGGTGGCCACGCAAGGAGCAGGACCCCCAGTGCATCCAGACACTGGAAACAAAACGGACCTCTGGAGCACTCCTCTATGTGAAACCACTAGATCCATTTGGTATGGTCTTCCTGGAATTGCTTGCATTGTGGAGAGGTCAAGCCATGGGTTGCTCTCTTTCCCTCCTCCTCAGCTCCTGGCCTGTGGTGGTCATTTCTGTAGGTGACCCTTGCCCACTCCATTTTACATTCTGGACACACCAACCGCAGCATGTTGTCTTCCACTATCTCTGGAAAATAAGAGATAAAAGTATCCTTGAAAACTAGGCTCTGAATACGAGCAGCCATTCTTTATGCCAAACCTCAAAAAGGCTGAAGGATTAAGAAATTGAGACAAGGGAAAAGAAGGCCTGAACCAGACTATATAAAGGCCTGGTTTATTTTAGCGTCAACTTAAACTGGCGTTGCACCAGGCCCAAATTGTACAGAGTTGTTTGATGAATCAGATGCTTAAATGAAGCCAACTGAGAGGACCTAAAGAGGCTATGTGCAGGAGACATTGCCAAATTCCACACATACAGCAATGTGCAAAGTTAAGAGGCCAAATATTTCTTCAGAAAAAAGCATAGACATTTTGCAGAAAATATGCAGCTCAGTGCCGATCTGCGTTACGTGTTAGGTATGAATATTTTGTTTGACTAGCACAGAGGAAACCTACATCTATCTAATTGCAGATCTCAGGTCATCCGCATTGATTAAGAACCAGACAGTGATAAGACTGGGGCCAAAGACTGGTCTTTCAGCTAACACTTGAAAGGCCACATGCCTTCTTGTTAGCCTTGCATGATCCCTGATGGTGTGATGGAAAGGAGGAAGGAGCATCTGTCAGTTTAGACTGCATGTACAGGCACACAAATAGCACAAGTATTAAGCTACAATCGCTTTGAGATCGTGTCTTGAGGCCACAACTTTGTCTGCTTGTAGGGGTGCAGCAATCATTGTAGACTTGGACATACTACTAACATATCATGCTGCCAGAGTTTATTTTGCATTAACTGTCTATGTGGACTTCCTGTTACGTACAGACTTCTGTAAATTTCTATTTAGCTCTAGTAAATATGTTTCGCTAAACATCTGCAGCAGATTTCTACAGTGAATGCCATTAAGATAGTTGTGAATCAACGGACCAGATTTTTTACCACTTTGGCTACAAACCTGGTAATGAAACACGTTGTCTTTACTAACACCAGAACAGCAAGACTGTTGAAGAGTTAATAATGAACTTTTAGTATTTATACATCAATAAAGAAATTATAACTTGACAGGAAGGAGAAGATAGTCAGCAGCCGTTACTTAAAATTAGAAGCTGCATCTCCAGAAGACATTTTCACTCAGTGAGTAGAACTATTTTTGGTTTTATGCAACACTATTTATGAGTTGTATGTGATGTGCTTAGCCCAATGCAGTCCTTTTTAAGACCTGGGGAGAAATTGTGAATGAGCCTTAAAGGCCTTGCAACCTGTGTAAGAATCTCATAAAGCCTTTGAGATCCATTGGTAAATCTCCCTTCTGAGCCTAACCTCACATCCCTGGTGTAAAAAGACTGAAAGAGACACGCTGACTTTCTGATAATTCTGAGGCCAAAGAAACAGAGAGGGACGCCTCTTAAACATTTGTCTCAATTCCGTATGGGCGCTCTGCAGCTTAGCACAGGACCTAGGGTATGACCAAGAAGGAAAGGTAGTTCAGTGAAGAACCTTGCTACGGTGCAGTATAGCTGTGCATCACAATATGTCTCCTTCAGAAGGAGTAAACTCTGTTTTCCCAGACTAAGTCATTTTTTATTGTAGATTAAGGAAAACAACAATCAGAAATAAAGGAAATACAAATTCTTCATGGGAGATCATGATCCTTCTGCAAAAAAGACCTGAAACCTTAAGTAGCAGCAGAACTGTTACCCCTGCAGACAGCAGTATGCTAATACACACAATGAAGATTGAAGTTGCCTGGCTGATGGAGCTAAAACCTCACATGATGTTAGCTGTTTTGACTTAAAACCCAGTTTGGACAGTTTCCAGGAGAGAACATAAAAATTATGGCTCAGTGATTTCCATTCTTTCTGTTATTCTGAAAAAAAGATTTCCTTTTGGTGTTTACAAAAAATAAAACAAATAATTCAAAGCAGGTATTTCCAGGAAAGACAGAAGAATATGGATGTCATCATAAAAGGTGCTGGTAAAACCTCATCTGACTAAACATAAATCCATGTGCAAAAAAAGGTCATTTAAACAGAAATAGGTGCTTGGAAGAGCTCTAGGATCAAGACAGAGAGAGTTTCAGATTTCCTGGTGGTTCTTCTTTTTAGATGAAATGACAAAGATGATACACATCTAAAGAACAAGAAAATCAGGGGATTTTAAGAAATTAAAGAACATTTGTGGTACAGATCAGGATGACACCATCAGTGAAAACTTTGCTCTGCCTGAGTTGTAGATTGAGTAGTTAAAATGTGACTCAATGAGCTTAAGATATTTTCTGCCCTTTGTTATTATTCTTTGTTGTTTGCTCTGTGTTTTCAAGGGTATTCTGGACATCCCCTTTCCCACAGGGTAGAAGGGGCCTGTAAGATTTACATCTGTAATGTATAATTGATACTCATACACTGTTATTAACTTTGTTCTTATGGGCTTTGCATACAATGGGAAGTTATTAGGAGGGCTTTGAAAGAGAAGTTGTGGGTAATTTGGCAAACTCTGAATGGGAATTTGGCTTCCTGCATGTTTTCCATGCATATATTCCATGCTCATGTCTAGCCTTCTTTCTCATTAATCTAATGTCTTTTTGATTGTTTTTTGCCCTGGAGTTCAAAAAAAAAATATAAAATTTTAAATTAGTTCCATCTCATCACACAGTAACTAGAAAAATGTTCCACAGTACCCATAAAATAACAAGTTATTTTAAAAAAAAAATAGCCTGAAAAAGCTGCTGAAACTTCCCAGCTTCATCTTTTTTTT
>VXBO01006267.1:407721-452810 GCA_013400135.1 Rhinoptilus africanus | reverse complement strand
TTTTTTTTTTTTTTTGTGGAGCCACTGTTTAATTTACAGTAAGTCAAGAGGCAGGAGGGATGATAAAGTTAAGCTCATGCTGTTGAGAACAATTATCCTGGCCCAGAGACATATGTAGCCCCAGAAGGTTGAACAGACCACCATAGCTTAAAGGCACTAAGATAAAAGGGCACGTGCTGCGTGGGCCCAGTGGGAGCAAGGCCACAGCCTGCAAACAGAGCCCACTACGCTTTCATTTGTGCCTCTCTCTCTCTCGTTCCCTCTCTCTTTTTTTTAAAATTTTGATTTATTTAACAAGACCCTGGTGCATTCATTGGAAAGAAAAGGAGAATGGTAGCTGGAACAGTGTGACAACATCAATCTAACATTTGCTACAGACAAAAATAGCCAGGCCAAGAATCACGGCAGCCTCTCTTTCTAAAAGATTGAAGACACTCAAGCAAGATGTAAAGTAAAATAGATGAAGTCGGGGGACATTTAGATTCTGCACCAACAGAATAGCAGCAACTACTCTTTTTTTCCCCTGCCTCATTAATCATGCTGGTTAATTGTTGGGATAATGATTTCACAAGTTCATGTAGTACACAAAAGGATTATCCTCAAACTGCGTGTAGCACTTGGCATTTACTTCTACATATGCCAGTATCTCTGCATTAAAATGTGAGGATGTTTGTCGTTTTCTTTTTTCTATCATCCAGTTTTCATGGAAAATGAATTGTATGTTCTCATAGATGGAAATAAATAACGATAGAAAACTTCAGATAGCAATTAGTAAAGGAGATCACATCTTTTTATAAGGAAAACAGTAAAGGGGATAAAGAGAGATTAACAACAAAAACAGTTATGTAGTTTAAGACGCTAAGTCATACCTCTAAAAAAAGGATTCAATCTTTTGTTAGGGGTCTAAGTACATTTAAAAAAAAAAATAAAAAAGAAAAAACTGGAATTTTTAATACCTTTTGTCAGCCAAATTCAGGTTTCTCAAAATAACAGAATACCAAGACCCTTGTTTCTGTGATTTCAATCCTCGCTGTCCAGAAAAATGTGATACCTATCTGTCACTGAGGCTAAAGAGAGATTGCTTCTGGATGCCTGTAAGAAATAGAGTGCCTGCTGGAATTCTTAAGCGCTTCAAGCTTAATGATTAAAAACTTACACATTTTTTACAAGCTGAGAGATCACTTAAATTGTTGTTGTCCCTCTCATTGCTTTTTGGATTGTTAACATTTTATTACTTTTTTACTCTAGTGCTTTTTCCCGTGTGCATGTAGGATTTAAAATATCTTTTTTTTTTTTCCTGCCTGTTTTCTTATGAAGAAACTGAAAAACCCATCCTAAATACTATTGATTCCCATCTCCAAGCCGTAAGAAAGATACATCAGGTTTCTGTGCGCTATTCTGATCTTCCAAAATTTTGTAATCTTACAGCAAAGTGACTTTCAGGCATTATTCTTTCTAATGTAATCACCAGAGAAAGACTGATTCCATGATTTGGCAGTTCCAAACCTTCCCTTTTTTAATTTTGAAAACTTAGAGGTTTATTTGACGCAAAAACTACCCACTGAAGGAAGAGCAGATAAATATAAGAGAATTTGGTTTCTCATATTTTTTCCCCCTGCGAATAGATGCTTAAGGAGATAAACAGCGAGTTGTTGCCATAGTAGTGTTTTATGATGTCAAGCATGTACAACTTGCACTTCACTCTCGCTCTTCATGGTGGAAAAGCAGCTCAGCAATAATCCTCTCAGCTTACTCTTGTATGCTTCCAGCTGCAGGGTGAGCAACTCTTTTGGGGCATTTTCTTAGCTGAATGTCTGTAACTCCTTCTGACAAAAATTTGGAAGAGGCCTCAGAGCACCTTGTCTCAAGCAGTGTCCCCTTTAGATGCAACCATGGATTAAGTATCTAGAATTAATGCTTCAGACAGAAATAGTCTTGTCTCTTCAAATAGTGACTCCATTTTAACCACTCCACACAAAAAATACTAAGATGTTGATCTTTTGAAAAGGAGAAATTATTTTTTTTGCCTCAAAATGGCAGCTTTCAATTTCCCTCCTCGCCTCTGTGAGGAGGGAACCTCACCACAGCCATCATCAGATCAGGGAGGACAAGCAATACCTCGTGATCAGTTGTGAGCGTCATATCACATTGGCACATCATGATAGTAAATATCTCCTCCTTCCCTTCACCCCTAAAAGTTGCATGAACTTGAATTACAAAGAAGTTTGAAACCACTGCAATCAACACAGGGGGACTCCATGAGCAGGAATGAAGGTTAAATTCAAAGGTTAAATTATTTATTGCAAACTATTTGCTTAGCCCAGGCACTGAAGAACAGCGGAACAAATGGAATTGTTAGAAGCAACATGTATTAAGAACAAAGGCTGCAATCCCATTTCTAGTACTCCATGCTTAAATTTCCCTTGTGCTTTAAAAACTGCAGCGTTAGGTTTTCTCTCTCATTAAACTGTCTCTCTTCTATATTGACCCTAACTTGTTTTTTCTTTTTTTTTTCATTTTCAGTTTACCTAAAAATGGCGTGTTCTGAAAAATCCAATGGGTGTCATGAATGAAAACAGAAATCAGGCAGTGCGAACATTGGACTGTTCAGGGAGGGCATCTCATCAGCACTGTATGGTTGCATGGTTGTAGGGTTGGACTCGGTGATCTCAAAAGTCCTTTCCAACCATGAAGACTCTATGATTCTATACTGTGGCAATGTATTATAGAGGATGCAACTCATCCACAATGCAGAAGCTCCGCTTGCCACGCTGCAGGACACTGCAGTGATCATGGACGCAACAGGAGTTCTGCCTTCAGAAAGGCAGTGAGGGAGGAGCTGGGACCACCACACCAGCAGTCCTGCAGCCACGTTCATGGTCCATCCCACCCTTCTCCATTCAAAGTGCCAGTGCAACCTGTTTAATCAGTGAGGGCACTCCTATTGGCTTCTGAGCATGGCATCTCCCCAGCCTTCCGCCCATACCTCTGAGTCAGTCTGTCTAGTCCTGCTAAGCAGGACCAGCTGAAGGAGTAGAAACCTTTCTGCAGGCCCCTTGGGAAGGACGCATCACACTAGGTTGGCTCAACCCCCTCTTTCTGCAACTTTTGAAGCTTTTGTGCTCTGCGTTATTTTTACGCAATCCCTCATCATCTCACAGCCAAGGGAGCATAGCATTTTACTCATTTAGAGCCAAGCTCTGCCCTCACTTACACCCATGCAACTCATGGCCCTGAGAGACACATAAATCTGACAACAAACCATCGTTCAAAGTTCCATTTCTTAAAAAACAAAAAACCCACCAAAAAACACCACCAAAACAAATAGAAGGATTCTGCAGCAAACCAAGTGTGGTCAGTCAAGTAATACGGGGCTGAGCTTTGAGTGAGTTATGAGCAAATTTGCTGTGATACTGTGCATTATGAACTTGATAGACTAGAGAGGCTTCAGCAAGCTGTGTGAGTTCTGTAGTTACGCCAAAGTCATGAAAATAAACCACATTATTCCACTTTTACATACAAACAGATTCCTTCTTCCTCCGATTTTCTATAAGTCGGTAGTCATAGTTACAATGCTGAATTTCTTGCAGTACAGCACATGGGTATTACCACACATCATCTAAGTTAAGGCATCTGAAGCCCTATCCTGAGGATTCTCAGTAAAAACAACACTTTTAGAGATAAAGTTCTTTCAAATATCTTGCATCAAGCATCCTTCTGACTTTCTACTTAGGAAAACATGCCATTGACCTCAATACACTTCTTTGTTTCCTTTTTTTTTAATACATTTATCAAATGGTAAAGATTGTCAGAAGATGTACAGGATGCAGTATGATATCCCAACCACAAATTAATTTTTCCACCATTTTTAGAATAAGCGTCTTTGCTAAAAAAAAAAAACTTAAACATTAATGTCACTGTTCTAAATTGTGTGAGAGTTTGTTACAGAGCAATGGTTTTGCTCATACAAAAATAATCTTTGGAAATGTTTTGAGCTCTCTTTTCAGGACATTCTTCACAAGAAGTAGTGTTGCATATCCAAAGGCTGGAATAAAGCCTCAGATCAATGTTCTTTCAGCTCTTCTCAACATGAAGATATTCACATCCATTTTCTAAACAATTGCTACAGGCTTATGCTGCAGAACAAAGGGGATGAGAAAGGTGGCCGTTCCCTGCTGAAAGGTACCAGGAGGTCACCCCAGCCTCCATAGGTGTGGAGCGAAACACCTCCTGCTTCAGATTAGCAGGTGTGTGCATGGAAAGGCTCTTTGATTTAGTTCACTGGTTATAGCTGATCTCTTCAGTGCCGGTTGCATACTGACATAGACAAAAACCAGAGCTGTCTGTCTCCTGCTAGAGTTACTGATGCAAAACCCTAAAAATCCTAAAGTGAGTTAATTATGTTGTGGTTCTGTTGCCATCATCCCACGTTTATTCTCTTTATGTTGCAATCTGGCATAATACTGACATTCCTTCTAAATTATCACAGCATTTACTTTCATTTTGGTCTAAAATTCCTAGTTTCAAATTAAGGGTTGTAAATTTGGTAGTTTTTCATAGAAAATGTCTTCTGTGAGTCAGACATTTATTTTCAGGGTTTTCAAACACTTCAAAGCTCAGGAATAAATTAACAAGAGTTGAAAACATTAGGAATTCTCTGATTGAAATTATAATAATGTTTTAACAAGTTTTGGGTGGTATTATTTTTTCAGAACTTGGGGTGTTTGTAGCAGGAGTCAGACATATTTATAGATTCATAGAAACTGTGCTTGAAAGGGACCACTCTGGATGTCTCTAGGCCACCGTTCTACTCAGAGCAGGTCTCTCACCAGCATGAGATCAGGATGGCCATGCCCTTGTCTAGCTCATCCTTGCAACCCTTCATGGATAGAGACTCCATAGCTTTTCTGGGTAACCTGCTCTGGTCTCAAGCTACAGAGTTTGGAATAGAAGTCAGACATACATATTTATGCTAGGATACAGAAGTGCTAATCATTTTTCAAACTTAGATGGATACACAGTTCATTTCTTCATGAGACTGCAATCAGAAAGCAAAAAAACCAAACAAATGGAAAAAAAATCCAACTATCTGGATAGCAGAGGGTCATATATAAGTGTAAAAGAAAAGTGATCACCACCCTCCTAGCAGTTCCACTTGTTTTAGTTTGATTCAATATCCAGTCTGGACCAACTGGCAAAATCTGCAATACAGAGATAAATTTTACTCCTGCAGAATTATAAACTCTAATGAAACCAAGAAACAAGGACTACGCCAGGCTAGTTGTGACTACCTTGACGTTTCTGCAATGCTTTGACCATAGTAGTGTGTCTTATTTCACTGTAACATTCTGCCTTTTCCTTGACTGGATAGTGAATTTCTCTTTCTTTCTGAATGCCTTTTGTGCAGCTATAATAGAAAATTAATTCCAGCATAGAATTAGCTCTATTTAGTGATGAAAAAGGCAATTCACATGTATTTACACATCTTAAGAATGCACACATTTATATCCACATGTGTGTGTTTGTCTATACAGTTTATATAAACATAGATCCGTAGATAAAATTGGTAATATATAGGTAGATACAAATAAACGTAATTATAATTACCATGTAATTTCATATTTGTAACAGATATTCAGTCATTCATAAAAAGTCTGTAAATATTTAATTATTGAAGAATTTACTTAAATTGTAGTTTAAAAATACTCACTTCCATCAGCAATGGAGTTATTTTTTCTAATTTCTTGCTTTTTTTTAGCTCCTGTTTCCTTCTCCCTTCTTCTTAGCCTTTTCAGATACGAGAGCTGTGCACGCTTTCCAAGTCCATTGAGCCACATTTTAAAATCATCTACAAACTTGTGTTAGGTATCCATAGTCATTAGGTGCACCTGATGAAACTATAATGAGATGGCACTAACTGATGGGTTAGGCCTTCTACTCAAGATGAAGTGAATGCAGTAGCCTTTGAGGTGAAATGTGCCACAAAATAAGACAATGCAGATGATATTTCAAGATTATGTGTGTCTTTGTGCCCCACTGAGCAAAATATACTGATTTATTAATACTAAACCAGATTGCTACTAAATGCATGCTATCATCACAGAGATTATATTGCTTATACAGTATTCACATGTTTGAGTAGATATGATTTTTGAAGAAGTTTTTAGGTAGTTTGTGCTATTCATGATGGAATTTCTCTTTGTACGTCAAAAAGCTGCAGTTTCCCTAGCACTAGAAGACTTTGTGGGGACAAGAAAAATATTTTTTTTGCACAGATTATTTTGCAAAGACACATCCCAGAGTCCTATCTTGTCTGGGGTCAGGTGCTCTCTTGGGACCTCAACAAGAAGCATGCTCACAAACACCTGTTTTGCAGTCATACATCTTAATTATGGGAACATGACATTATGACTTCTACAGGCATATTCTACATCAGTGCTAACCTGGGAACCCTGAGATTCCCATCTCTATAACCAGATCCAACAGCTGCCTCAAAGAGAGAGCTGTTCCCTTTTCCTTCATATGAAAATCCCAGTGACTTCATGCTCAGAAGATCCTAAGTTCACACAATAAATTATAGAAGTGACAGAGCCATGAAGATAGATGTATTCTTAATTTTTTTCATCATATATTTTCATTTCTTTCAGGACTTTTCCACAAGCAATCTGAAATTTAATGTCATACAAAAATAACGGCAACTGCAGTATCTCTTCAACACACTGTTACACAGAAGTTGTGCTTATTTCTATGGTTATTGCTCATTAAGTCTGTCCTTTCAAGAGATAAATATTGTTCTGCTGAACCTTACCTGATCCCTGAACACACATTTTGACCTAAGTCCTATAGGCTTCACACTGACAAAGTTCTCTTCCTGGAGAGCTTTTTCAAAGAGCTTTTGGGTCAGGTTTTATGCTTGTGACTCATGAATAAAAGCTCTAAGTCCTTCCCATAACTTTTCAGTCAAGGTTAACCATTTTATAATACAGAGACACCTGAGAAAAAGACTCCCCTGCCTCTATACTCTCCAGAATACTTTAAATTCTAAAATCCTTGCCTTCCTCATCAAAATCCTTAATTACTTAATTAAAACTACAGTATGTGTCTAACAAGCTACTGCAGGCTCTCAGAAATTTAGCTTGCAGTAATTAAAACACAGTGAAAGCCTTTATAAACTGACACACCTGAAAAGATCCTCTTTTCCATTTCCTTTCTTCTCTCAAAAATCTTGTCTTTCATTTTGCTTGCTTTTAATATTTTATTTTCCTCGATGGTACCTGCTGCCTTGGCAGGTACCAAATTTACATAGCTCTTGCCTCCATGACCTAAATCCCCATGTGCAGTGCTACCCCAGGCTGATTTCAGGCTGCAAGCATCACCCAGTCAGCAGGACACTGCTAGGCATTTTCAGACCTAGCTAGATGCAGATAAGAAGACTATGAACACGGGGCTCACTCTCTACCTATTTCTTTTCCCAGCATGACAGTAGAGGTCTTCCTCAAAATTTGAGAATGCTCCTGCTCTTGACAAGCAATTCAGGAGAGCCCTGTTTGGGCTTCACACCTGTGGCAGCCATTGAACACCAGGTAAATGAGACCATTTCCAATTCCTCAGCTCCCTGCTGAGGTTAACGGAAACCAGCACCCCGACATATACTGAGGTAATTACTAATCTACAGGAGCAAAGAGTTAATTGAAAATCATAGGCTCTTTCAGATGGTATCAAGCCTGCAATTCTCCAGAGGATCCAGAAATGGTAATCACTCAGTGAGCAATTTTCCCTATGCTCTTACCCCCTGAGGGTGACCTTACTCTACAAAAAATCCATCCCTCTCTTGCGTGCTTTATGCATCTTCCCCACGGAGTATGCATTTTATGTAACAGGATGATTAATTCTTCATCTCCACATCAGGGAGAAAGAGTTCCTTCAAGAGGCAAAGCAAAAGGATTGGGGTGATGCAGTCCTCACTGAAACAGACTTTCATGAGGCTTTACTTTGCTTTTGTGCTTTGAGATGTTGTTATTTAAATAGACTTGATGCTGGTAAGAGAGAACAGAGGAGGTTTTTGCTATGCTGTTTGAAGATAATTGATTTTCAGCTAGTCCCCCTGAGTATTTAGTGCCTGCTGGGCATTTCATGATAGACTGTACTCTACATCTGCTCTTCATACCAGTTTTACCTGTTTACAAAGCTACGGTGTACCTGGCTCTGGTTTTAAAGGATAGTCAGCATGACTGATCCATAGGGTTTGAGCCCCATGCCACTGAAGAGATCCTATTCTTGTGTGCCATCAGCTCACCTTCCACTTTTCCCAAACACTTGGCAAAGAGTTTCATTTGTGCCTATTACTATTTACAGTCAGAGGGCTGTCTCAATATGGGAGACGTATCTATAAACTTAGCCCATACATTTAAAGAAATGCCTAAAATTAGGCATCTAAATTTGCATATTCATAAGTATTCTGAATGTAAAAAAAATTAGCCTAACTAAGAAAAAACCCAAGATGGTAACTATTGACTTCAGAGAAGTTCAATGTCCTTTGTTGTCTTTCAGCAGCAGAGAATTCGTAGGCTCCATATTGGTGTTGGAAACGCTGATCCTCTACACAGAGCAACAGGTAAGCCAACCCAGCTGGTTCTTTCTCTGCATGGTCCCAGAGATCCATCCTTTCTTTCGTAGTGATCAAAATAAAGTCAGTTGTTTATCCTGTGGTCACTCACTGCTGTATCAAAAGACCCTTCTTTTGTGAATCGTAGTATACTCGTCCTCAGAAGCTTCCTGGCTTGGGATTACAAAAGTACTGATGAATGTTGCTGATAGGACCTCCTGCAGACAGCCATTCATCGCAATGATGCCAATGTCACTTGTTTTAAACAAGTACTTCTGCAGGTGCAGAAAAAAAGAACAGGCAGAGGGGTAAATGCACCTTGAATGAATTTTCTGTATATCATAAATTCATTGGATACTTGCTGTACTAACTCTAGTAACTTAACTCATTAAACCCCAGGGTCTGTTCCCCTACTTATTCTTAGATTATATTATCCTTTTTTTTTCTGCTACATTATGATGTAGTTTATTTTCTTCTATAATTATGGTGAGAATTGCTAGTCGGTTGCTAGTGCATTTATATGTGCATTGCAAGCAACAAAGGCACCACATCTGTTTTATCTCATCGCTGCCACCACATTTGGGAAATCTTTGCATTCTTCACCTGGCGTGACTTACAGCATGGCACAGCTCAGTGCAGATAAACACACAGAAATGTGAGAGAAGTTCTTGGTGTGTCATATCAGCTCAGTGTCAGCTTTTCATACCGCCAGGACTTACTCTGAATAGATTCTTCCTGTTACACGTGGATCAGGTGTCTATGAGCAGTACTTGTTGCAGTTATTCAGAGAGACTATGCACTAAAAGCCAAGAACACTAATGCCAACCTGGGTAATAATCCACCCTGGTCATGTGTCCATCATGCAATGTCAGCAAAGGCAAGTGCTGGTTACATCTCACAGAGTAAACTTCATTGTATTTGAGCACAGCTTCCTTGAACATCAACTTGTTTAGAGCAATACATCTTCCAGACTTTCCATTAAAAAAATATCAGTTGAGTAAATAAATAGCAAAATTTGAAATCAAATACCAGAATTTTGCATGGAGATTTACTTGAAAAATTATTGAAATAGACTATTTCCACTTTATTATTTTCACGTTCATAACTTAAGAGATCCTAAAGCAGATAAATGTGGCTCCTAAGCAAACTACATTGGTGACATTGAAATGATTTCTGGGTAGATATTGTTATGAAAAAAGCATGGGAGATTTCAGATTTTATTAAAATTTACAAACTCATAAGCTTTATTAAAATATTTGTACTCTTGCGTGATGGAAATTCTGTTTTGTCTTCCAATTACTGTATGGATACCAGACTGAGAGCTTAGAGCAGGTAAAATATGGAGCCAGATAGATGAAGTTACAGTTTGAAGAAATAATAGTTTTGAAAGAAAAACATTATTTTGAGGTTAAAATGGGGAAGAACGGCTGGTGCAGGGGCAAGTTTGGGGAAGCTTGTGGTAATGGACATTGTGGTCTGGCCAAAAAGCTGCCATAAAGCCTATGTGCCCAGCACACCAGGTTGTTCTTCTAAGGCTGTTATTTCTGTGGTTACAGTCAAAGAGAGTCTCCTGAGTAAAAGCATGCGATGAGTAGTAGCTTGAGACAGTTTCATGGGGAGCTGTGAGCAGGGAGTGCACCAAATTGACTTGGATCCTATTTTCACAAAAAATAGGAAATCAGGGAAAAAGCAAAAGTGCCCTTGGCAGCACCACTTGTTTGGTCAGGGACCCAAAACTGCAGATATCTAAACACAAGCTTAGCTTTAATAGAACAAATAATTCAAAGGCAAGGATCCACTGACAAGTCTGAAGGCAAGTATGTGCCACCAGTTTTTGCAGATGTGCGTTTAAGATGCCTATGTTACAGTATTGTGGACCAGGCACAAAGCTTTTAGGAACAAATACAGTTTTAAGGTGGGATAGCTCTTCAAGAAGTCAAAGTTATAGGAACATTATTAGCTGAAAGGATGAGGCAAAATTTACCTTATTGCTGTGAAACTTCTCTGAGGAGATAGTGACCTAAAAGAGTTCAGCAGTTTTGTTCTTGAAGCTTAGATTTAGGGTTAAACCAGTCTTTGTTCTCCAAGTAGCAGGATTCTGTATTACAGAGTGAAAAGTAAAGTAAATTTTCCCACCTAGAAGATTTTTACATGAGGTATTCTGAATTATAAATCTTCATTTTGATTTTCTTGAGTGCAAATGTGGCTTTAAAACTGTCTTTCTTCCAAAAATCACCTGAAGAGGTTGTCCTAGGAGTTTGTGGGACATCATTAATTTATCTGAAGAGGAGTCCTGAAAGTTCAAGCTGAGGTCCTGTACATCGTAAGTCTCATGGCTGTTAAATAATTCCCATTAGACAGTCATGAGCATTATTAATGAGGCCCCATTAATAGTTTAGAAAACCCTTAGTTGAACTCTACTTGCAGTTCCATTCATTAATTGCAGTAATTAACATTAAGGATTGCAAAAATCTTAATAAATGGCCTTTCCATTAATACACACGATGCTTGTACTGAAGTCAGCTACTTACAGAGCCATAACTGCAGAGTGCCTTGGAAGAAACACCACCTTTCAAACAACACACAAAACTTGGAGGTTATCCTTTGATATTTGCAGAAAGAGGAATCATAACTCAGAAACTAAGGAGAGTTCCTATCACACTGGCAGCATGGAAGAATTTATCTTTCCATCTCTTCCTATCTGCAGTGTTACACTGTGCGTTGTGGGGTTTTTTGGGGGGGGTTAATATAATGTGTAAGCTCTGTGACAACTTGGTTGTCCTTCCTTTCAGCAAATAATCACAATAATGATGATGGTTATAATATAAATTGGATCCATCATAATTTGAACATATTTTGAAGCCAGGGCAGAAAACAGCTCAGCAGAGGGAAAAAACAACCCTTGCTGCATAGGTTAGGCAAAACTCTTCAAACAGATCCAGAAAGAATGAAAAGATGGAGAGTATCATATCAGCTATTACAATAAAAAAAGCAAAACCAACCACTGAAGAAACCACAAACCACATTAAATGAATAGACATAATCAGCTTCATCTGTTTTCTCTCAAGAACATACAAAACTTGGAAACAGTCCACCATGGAAAATAAAAGCAACAGTCAGTATTATCAGCAGAAAGAATAGGTAGGGTGTCATTTTGGCTGATTCTTGCTTGAGAAAAATGCATAAATATCTGTAATAATATGATTACAGAGCCCATAGGATGATATTAGTAAGACAAATTTAGAAATAAATGTGTTAGCAGTGAATATTATTCCAGTTGTTGATCAACCTGTCTTTCTTCCTCATGAGAAAAGGATACTTTGGTTTATTTCAGTAAAAATAAACCAAAGCCCTTATGTAGCAAATCTCTTTAAGGTATTTCTAGTTTTCTCTGTAGCATGTAGACCCCACTATTTTCTTTAGGAAAAAAAATGTGTTAACTATAAGGTCCTTCTCAAATTCCAACAGGACAATTGCATTTTGTCTGCTTATGCCACAGATGAGACAGGAAGTTTTATTCACCTGCTGTTTCAAGCTATTGTGTCCTTTTATTATTAATTAGTCCATACATTTCACCCCAGAAACAGCTGCATTTCACAAATGGATTTAAAAGACTCCTGGACATTCTTTGTGCCTATATGTATAGAAGTGCTTTGATCCTTTACAGTATATAGCTCTAAGATGATTTTAATTAACTCATAATTCTGACAAATATTTATCTGGCCCTTTTGAAGCTGGAATGGCTTAGGAAGTGGAATCCTTTCCTTCTTTAAAAATATGAGTAAGGTTCCATATGCAATAGGAATTTACAGGCAGATCCCAGCTATTGATAGAAAGCTGAAGTATATAAAGTATATAGTTTCCTTTTATTCAGTTGCTGTGAAAAAAATACAGGAACAAAAGTATTTTTACCTACTTTTAATTCTCAAACTCATGTTCAATACAAAGATGTAGCACATTTTTACTCCATTAAAATGACACCTTTTTTTTTTTTCCTTCAAGCCTGGGGGGTTAAATATTTTCAGATTCATCACAGTAAAAGAAAGCAAGTGTATCTTTCATTAAAAGTGATTCACACAGTGTCAGAATATAATGTCATAAAATCATCTTTTCACTACTCTCTAGAGAACGTTGCGTTCTGGGCCTTCCAGGCGGCATTGTCATCTTTACCTTGATATTCGACAGCTACCTAGAAATCATGTCGCTTAAGTGGAGCACTTTTGTGCCATTCAGATATCTTATTGACTGTAAATTAGAGATGAAATGGACATGGAAACTAGCAGTGCAGATTGATTCAGCCATTATTAAATTCTTATTAATATTTCACCTAAGTATTAATCATCTATATTATTCCCACATATGAATTACTATCTATACAGGGACCTTAGTTCCTTCTTAGGTTTCTGTGTTTGTAACAGAATTTTAAATAATGAAACTAATAGCAACAGAATTCTCTTCCCCTGTCAACATAAGGAGCAAGATGTGAAGGTCTTTCAGTTGGGAAAATCATGGCCACGATCTGGTGACAGGGTAACATCTAGTTTCAGTGCATTCTTATGGGAGCCAAGATTCAAGTGAAAGCACATGAAAGTAAAGTTCCTTTCATTACTGCCTCAGGTAATACCATGATTTAGCATCAGTGGAATTTTTTTCCTGGTAATCCATGACAGTTTTGCCTTGGGCAGCCTACAAACATGATGAATCCTGTGTGCTCTGCACAGTATGGGTATAACGAGGCACAAGCAGTTCCTTGGGTAGCTAACATCCACTTTGGACTAAGGCGCTGCTCTCCTTTGTTGGTCTCGGCCTGGGAAAAAAAGTAAGACCTCACAATCTTCATGCCTAATTTCAATTATTTCAGTGGTTTTGGGATAACCTGCTTTAAGAACTATGGGAGCCCTAAGGTTAGAGATTGTCTGACCTCCAGGATATCCAGAGGATCTATGGAATCAATGTGGGTTGCAATGTGAATAGGAGTATTCTTATACCCAAGCATATTTAGCTCAAACACCACCTCACGTGCAAGACTTACAGTGGCGGAGACTGATTTAAATTTTTTAGGTTGTATCCAAACAGAACATGTGTAAAGGCCAGTACCAATCTGGTGCTAACCTGGACATATAACTGCTAAAAATATACTTAGGCCTATATTAGCAAGGAATGTGATGCAGCAGGACCAAATCTGCAGAGCAAAAGCTTTGATACTGAGGAGCAGCACCTACAAACACTTTGACCGTGGTTTATTTTGGAGTAGTTCTACTCTAGCGCTGTGGACCGAGCATCTATTAGTACTTCGAGCACATGCACTGCCGTCCCAGAGCCCATCTTTTGGTTTCGTTTCATCCATAATGCATCAAACACGTGTCCTCCAAAACCACATTACAATGTGATTACAAGTGTAGAAAATGAGGGGCAAACAGAAGCTTGCTTCCAAATTTGCTTCTTCCACCCCAGAATGGAAATAAAAAGGTAATGCAGATGCAGAGGAAGACTGTTTCTGTCCTTAATTTTTATCCAAACCCTAAAAGTTAATATCTTTGATGGCCCAGCAAAATGTTCCTTTACTATTTCTGCCATTGAAAAGCCACAGTGTCAAAGCCATCTTTGCATTTTTTCTTTTCCATAAACCTGAGAGGCAAAATCCTGTTCCCACCAAAGTCAACAGAAGGTTTTCCACTGATATTCATGCAGCTAGGATTTGCCTGAGATTTATGCACTCCCAAGGTAAAGCCTCCTTTGGTGGGCGAAGAACTAGAAAGGACAAGAGCATGAAAACCTGCTTGTCCTATGTGCTGCTGGATGGCTGACTGGCTCAGGATACTCTTGGTGTCTCAGCAGAAAGATGGTGTAAGTCTAGCAGAGGCTGTGCTCTTGGGATTTACCTTAGACTTCAGTAGTGATTTACATCCTAGTTCTCATGGTTGGGGAGAGCAAACAGCACCGTGCTCAGAGTCCCAGGCCCTGAATTCAATCCTACTTTTGGTGGTTATTCAAGCAAGTCACCTCAGCCTCTGCTTTATTTGCTGCCTATCTCCTGTCTGGGTTATTTCAGCTGTAAGATAAACTGTGCAAGGTCCCTTTCCATGTGCAAGAGCTTTTCACAGCAAGCTGCTCTAAGCATGACTGGCGCTGGCCTGGAACAAGTACCAGCATCAAAATACAATATTGTTCTCCAAGAGAATCTTTGTTCCTCCCTCTCCTCTGAGCTTCATCTGAAGTTTCTCATCTCATGAGAAATAAAGGATTAATGTCATGAAAGAAAATAACCTGTCATCCAGGAGAATTGTGTTTTGTGAGACTTATCTATTCTTTATCAGTGTTGGCATGTAACTAATGTTAACTGAACGCTGATCAATGGTAGTGGAACTTCATGGGAGCTGTGAGTTGCGTAGCACTATTTTGCTCCAAAAGTTTTCTGGACATGTATTTACTTTATATCCTACTTTTCTTTCCTCTTATTTTCCTTTAACAGCTTTTATTCACATGTGAGTTTCTGGCAGTTTCAATATGTTAAAACCCATTTAGACAACATTAAAGCTGAGAATTCTCCACTGTATAAATTTAATTCCAATTACTCTTATTCCCTTGTTATCTGCTGGTTATAATGTGAAGTACTTTCAAAATTGGCATATTAAAGAAGCTATAATTTGCTCAACAGCTGTAGAAACTGTGATAATTAAAGGAAAAATTAATTGGTTTTATTTTGATGTTTCTTTTATTATATTACAAGTATGAAAATTTTCTTTTCAAGGTAAGAAGTCATCAGTTCTCATCTGTCCATCCATCTATATGTGTACCTCAGAATTACAGTTCTCTGAGCACCTTCCAGAAATGAAAATATGGAAATAATTTTTATCTCTTTCTTCTCCCCTCAGCCTGTAAAAGAAATAGATTGCTAGATTTTAAAGTCAACAAGGACCACTAGGTTATTTAGTATGAGATCCTTGATCAAGCATTACATCTAGGCATGCCTTTATTGAGCACAAGGATGTGATTTCAACTCAGGCAATTCCAGACAGGCAGTCCGTTTTGATATGAAAGCTTCAAGAAATGAAAAATTCAGCACTTCCTTCAGCAGTTTCTTCCACTGCGTGCTGAGCACCTGTGTGCTTTCCTTCTAGTTGAGTCTCTGAAGATTTAACTTCTAGCTGCTAATTCTTACAATGCCTTTCTCCAGTAGATTAGAAAGCTCTTTAGCAGTGACTATTTTCCCTTCACAGTGGCATGCATATCATCAAATCAAAGCTTATCTTGGTCTCCTCTGGATAAATTAATCAGATTTTAATTTCTGTATTTTCCATTGTAAGAGAACTTTTAGTCCACAGGTGAGATGCATTGAATTTCTTATGTCCTTTTTTTTAAATTACAAGATCCAAAACAAGGCTCAGCAGCTTGATTTGGCACAGTTACTACCAGTTGAAATGGCAAAAATACTTTCCAGCTCTTAATACCTTTTCCTTTTTTGCACATTCAAGGCCACTAGGCCTTTGCTGTGGCTTTAGGCAAGTTGCTCATGGGGAACTGCTTCATCAGCATGATTCGTAAAGCATTTGCAATGCATTTGCACAGTCCTTTCCTCAAATTTAGCTGTGAAGGACAGATTTCTACTAGCCCAAACACTAATTTCTAGTAAATGTTCTAGCAAGTCCACTTCCCATGAAAGATGTCTTATATATTGATTCTTACTATGCAGGGCACTTTATTCTCTAGAATAAAGCTACAAAGAAAACCTAGTTCAGGCAAACCTCGCTCTGGAGATACTTACAAAGATGAGCATAGAGTGAACCTATGTGACTAGATTCATGACTGGAGCAGATCAGCTCACTTTTTAAAAATAAGTGATGCAAATCCCTCCAAAATTATAATTAAAGAATCCTTGACTGTCTTGCAGCTATTGGCCTGAGCCTTTCTCTTCCTTAAACTTCCAATCGATACAATGTGTATACAAATATTTATCTTTATAAGTACTTTTCATTAAAAGCTAATTATAGTATATTTCTGCAATTAATTATTAGCTGCTTTAAGTAGATATCTTACAAGATTATACTAAATAAAGAGAATCAGTCATTCCTAACACAGTGCAAGTTAGGGAATTATTTTAAAGATAAGTTTAATTCCAGTTAAGCAAGATATACTGTGAATGTTCGCTTTTGCATTCATTTGACATCCAAGTCTCTGGAGAACTTTTTGCTCTTTCCTACTTTGCTCTGCATCCATTTTATTTCCCCTCTGGACATCCATTATAAAGAGGAATTGGGTTGCCATGCTCAGACACCATTGTTGCAGCACTACCCTGAGCTATCTGTTTCTTTCGCGTGTGGATTCAATTCTGGTTGTTTATTGACTTTCTCCAGGTCTCTCAGAACACCTCCTTACAGCTGATTGCAGGCTGACTGTGCTGCCAGCCAGAGGTCTGGCTCTGGAGAGGGCAAGAGGAAACCGGTCCCTGGGGGTAAGGAGCCCAAGAGCATCGCAGATACATTAGATTCCACCGTGAATCCCACAAATAGTTATTAACAGGTTAAATTTCCTTTCCCGAGTTGGACCATGAAAATTAACAGAACAGTGTGTAGAAAAAAAGCTACATACAAGAATGAATGAATTTTAGTGTTTTAGCTGGGAGAAAAAATGGGAAACCCATACCTATATATATCTTTCTCCCATTTGCAAACTTGTGTACTGGAAGCCTTAACCCAGCAAAAAGCTCAGTACATGCTACTACGTTCCATCTAGAAAAAACAGTGAGTGAAACCTGATGCAAACTGTGTTAGTATCTTCTTACTACCTGGTAATTTATCCTTTAAAGGTTAGAAAAGAGAGTGGTAATAATCCTTGATCATGCCTAAATTACAGCAAAGGAGATACAGGTTCCATTTTTTTTGCCACTGCAGATAAGATCCGAGAGAATTAATCTGTGGAGAGACACAAGAATATCTCACCTTCCAAAGGCAATTACTTCCACTGAGAAAAGTTGTTATAACAAAAGCTTTCTACTTTCAAAGTGTGAAATCTACCTTCAACTGCACGTATCTGCAAAGGAAAAAAAAAATCATTGAACTGCCAGAATAGTATTACTGATTTAATTTAATAAAGATTTACATCAGATTTTAAACAGTTTAGAATCATTTCGTACTTAATCATGTAATTCTTCTTATTAAATCAATGGTTTGCCCATTGTACAGCTTGCTCAAAACAAGGCACATAGCACTTGTTAAGTCTCACGTGCAATTCATTGACATTGAAGGGCCATCCCAGGTATCACACTGAGATCTCAGATATAGCTTTATAGATGGCCTTTGAAATAAAGCTACGTTCCTGAAGCAAAAACATAAGTCATAAAGAAACCAAGATATTTTCTTGATGAGCCTTCCCTGGAGACTTCAAAACAAGTCCTGAAAGTTTTTCTTTCATCTGTTTGATTCTTTGCTGCAAGGTATTGGCATTAAGATATTAAGGACAAAGGAACAAATGTAAAAAAAAAAAAAAAAATAAAAGACAGCAAAAATGATCCATTGGAAAGAGAACACCAACCATATATCCTTTCCATTTTGTTCCTAACATTTTTTTTACAGTCTCTGAAGGAGGAGATGCAGTAGGATGGGCTGTTCAGAGGACTGTGGGGATCTGGTCTACCAGGGTGTGCTGTGACCACTGGCTTTTGCAAAACAAACTGCAAAGCAGTTGTAAAGCTCCTACACTCCTGCTGGAAATATCATACACTGATCTTACATTCCCTTTACACTTCAACACTGAAAAAAGCAGAAACGTCATCAATCAGGTCCTAGTCTTCCATCACATTGTACATCTATAACACAGCAGGAGAAAACTAGCCAAACTATGTTGTGAAAAAAGAACCAGTTGTGGAATCGTGGAGGATGGGGGTTTTCTTCATGAATTTCTCTAAAAATATTCAAAAGTGGTTAGCCCAATATTATTTAAAAAAAAAAAAAAAATAAAAAAAAATAAAAAGTTGATTGAAATACTGACCCAGATATAAGTCCAGAAGTGGTATAAGGAAGAGAGATTTCTTTAGTGATCATCTAGACAGTTGGAAGAGAAATATTTAATTATTCTTCACTTGTTTAAAGAAAGGAAAGGATGAGCTCTTCCATGTTACAATTGGGCCACAAAGTTAACATTTTCAGTTTGTTTTTTATTATTATTATTTTTAGAAAATGTCACTGTGTGTGTTAAATGCTCATTGGCTTCTCTTTTCATGGGGCTGTTTACTGGTAATGCACTGTATGTTAAAGTGCCTGATGTCAGTTGAAAAGCATCAGTAGCTGGAAAGCACATTTATATCCTTTCAGTCCAACACATCTCATGAAACAAATCAAATTCACGTAACAGACTTTGCAAAAAAGAGTGAAAAAGTAGAAGGACTTTTTACTCATTAACACACAAGAAACCACTTCTGACATATAAAAGTGCCATTTCCGTCTCTCTTGCTTAAGATGTGTAAACAACAAAGTAATCCTGAATTGTACACTGTTTCTGGTAGAAATGAAAGCCAAGTGGCCAATTTGAGCCATTTTATGTCTTTCAGATGAATAGCTGTGAGGAGCATCCTTTGAGGCAGACAAATGATCTGAGACAGTTCCCAAAAGGTATGATTATATATAAGCATCTGCTTGCCGTTATGATGATTCAGTCAAGAACAATTGTGAATGCTTTTATGAGTTCTGCAAAGCTATTACCCTCAGCAGAGTGCAAACCAGCCTTTTCCTTAAGTGTCATAGTTCTGAAAACCCTCCTGCAACTCTCATATATAATATGATGAGCAAGTCTTTGAGTATTGGACCACATATCCCAGAAGGACAAAACTCCAGACTGCTGGACTACAAGGACAGGAGTGAACCTCTAAGTGGGTGAAAGTGCTTGGAAACTGAAATGAGTCTAAATGCAATAAGAGTCAGATCTGTGAAAGGCCTTTTCTGGTACCCCAGGCTATCTGACCTGGTGAAACTTAGTTTGGTGACAGCTCCTGGCAGTGGTTCTTTTAAGTCACCTCAGGATGCAGATTCAGATTTCCTGTGAGGACAGGACAGTTGTGCTATAACCCCTTCTTAACTGAAGAGAAACATAGTACTCAGGGCCATAAGCTTCTGTTCTGTGATCAGTGATCTCCAGATTCACTATGAAACTTTGCAGAGCTTCAAATGCCAAACACTTGTACAGGAAGGATTTATACATATGTACGCAGTGATATTTTTCTGCTTTGTGGCAAGTCATGGCTATTAAGCTGCCAGATGTCTTAGCTCTAAATATTCACCTGTATTACAAAAAAAATTGCTCATCTTAGGCCTGTGTCGTTGGTAGCTATGCACGTAATTGAACTTAAAATATCATTTTCTCATAGACCTCATCAGAAAAAGCCCTTGTCTAGAGAACAGCGTGATCTAAGCGGGCACAAAATTAGAACAGGAGAACATTTCTATCCATCTTACTATGGTGTGAGTACTTTGATAAAGCAGGTTTTGGTTCAGTGAAGAGCACCTGGTCACCCAGTCACACTGAATGAGTGACGAGTGATTAGAGGAAAGGCACATTTGGAGTCTTCTTGTGTTGCTACTTTGCTAGTCTGGCTTCACTGAAGTAGCTGAAGCCGAAGCCTGCACGGCCATGGCCTCTTTTCCCACCTTCCCTTTTCTTACTACTCTTTTCAGACTTGGTAGGACAAAGACTGATGCTAGCGTCACCCAGATCAATGGTACTTTTCAAAGAGATTGAGTCGAGCGTGTAAAATTCCTCCCGTCAGCCTGCACTTCATAGCTTACATAACCATGATTGGCATATGTGAAGTGGTTCGGTGAGCTGTGATCAACAAGGGATTAGTCTGATCTTGAGTTTCATGCACAGATGAAGGGGTTGGATAAGGGAAGTCAATTTTTTTTTCTGCTTATTTGTGCTTTTTATGAGTGGAAATATGTGTCTTCTTTGCAAAGGCTGTTGGTAGAGAGTTGGTATTGACCGTTTCTCCCCGGTTGCATAAGATGCATGGAAGAAAAGGCTTCAATTGCTGGTGGTTTGCTGCTCTTCCAGTCTGAGGCTTTGCTCAACTGCTGTATTAACCCACATGTTCTACCCTGAATTAGATCCCTCCAGCCAGCAATGGCTCATACACCAAACCCATGCACTTAGAGTGATATCTCTTCTGACTTTAACATGAATAAATACACCCAATCTAGTTTTAATCTGGGTAGTTTGTGTTCTGGTGCAGAAAAGATGTTTTTCCACAGTTCAGCTCCTCAGGTAAGAGCTCGTGCTCTCTGGCAGGCTTGCTCAGTGTTTCAGTGATGAAATTCATGCCACCATCTCCTCATTTATTGGCCAGTGTAGTTAGATTAACTCCACCCTGGCATTGTGCCTAAAAGCAGTGTATTCATTACACCCATTGCCATGTAAGTTTACTCCTGCAGGGTGGAAACTCTTTCAACCTGAGCAACTAGTTCATCCGAGCTGTATATAAATGACTGCAGCTCACAATGAAGAAATAATCCACCAATTTGGCACAGCCTAAGCCTTTGTGCATTCATACTTTCCTGGTGTCACAATTTCTGCTGGGGACTCAAAAGAGCAGTCATATTATTCTGTACAGAACAGTGAAAATAACCCAGAAAAGCTCACTTTACCAAGTGCTAAGAAAGGCTGGACACAGCACTTCCATATGGATGACACACCACCATTTTGTATACAGCTGAGTCGACGTACTTGGTGGAGTTTGCAAAAACTTTGCTGTAGACCTACCTACCTGCCAAGATCAGCTCTTGAGTTCCTGCCTGAAGTCAGGCTTTGGTTCCAACATGTGCACACAGAGCTACTGAGAAATTACTCTGATAAAATATTTTTTGAGCAATTGTTGTTTCACTAGGATGTTTGAAAAAGAGTTGTGATGTACAGTAAAACATTTCCAAATAAATCTCTTAAACACTTGATATTTGTTTAAAAGAAAGTTCCAGGCTCAAATCTTTGTCTGTATCCTAACAAGCTAGCTGTTTCGCGGAGGGTATTTCTCCAACACCATTTTCCAAGTGCAAAGTGAAAAATGTCTGAAATCTTCACAATTTTCATAGGCTAAGAAAGTTGTCTCCCACTGAGTATGAAACACATATAGGTGCAAAAGGTCAGAGGGGTTCACAAAAGCTGATTTTAAGCCTTTTGGTGGGAGGGAAATACTTTTAAATACACTAGCTCTTAATAATCCCATATTTTGTGGCCAAGATTTTTTTTTTTTTAAGAGAGCAATGTAATTGCAGTTTTTCAGTAAGCTTTATTTTATACATACAAGCTTTAACCTTCACTTTATTTGCTGAATGGGTGGGTCATGACTCATCGACATAATCTCTTCAAAGTCTGCCAGCCTGGGTGCCTTCCCTAATGATATTGCTTGTTTTGTGCATTGATACAGTGACAGTTGAGAAAAGTGCTTATTCTTTGAAAGGTCAGTGTACAGCTTAATCTACATCAGAGCAATCAGTCTCTGCAAAGCCTATTGCTGAAACATAGTTTTTAACCTTTTTACATCTCAGCTTTTCGGTCCTCATCTCACTTACTGTGCTCTGGACTGACACACCAGCTATTTGACGTTAAAGTTTGAATTCTCTCCAAAACGCTAAGTTTGGTAAGGTCAGTATATCCGTTCTTCCTTATCCTCAGGAGTATTTTAATGAAAGACCAGCATTACACAGCTCAGTGCTAAAAGGATTATAGAAATTGCAGAGCACAGCACTCCCGACTCTGTTTTATGCGGAGAATCAAAGCCAAAAGTGGTCTGTTTTTTCACTACAAATGAGGTTTGCATCCCATCATGACTGGACAGAACCTAAAGAGGTCTTTCTGTCTACCCACCTGTGGCATTGTTTTCCTGCCATTTGCCATCAGGCTGTGGTCAATAAGCAACTTGGGGCAGAAGGGAACTTGCTCAGTGCAGAGCATACAATCAGCGTTGAAAGCAACTACGTTAACATTCCTCTGCCTTAAGGCCTTCAAAACAGTACCGTGCTTTTGAGATCGTTTCATGCTGCCTGTGCACACACACAGAGGAGGAGCACACACTATTGGAAAAACAGAGTATTTTGCCATTGCAAGTTTTTTCAAGACAGTTGGAGAAATTATTTCAGTGGGTCAGATGTAGTTGTGCAAACTTCTAATGAGACAATCAGCAGAAAGGCAGCGAACCACATAGAATCCTACCACATGACTCTACTTGAAATTTATTATGTGAATTAAATAATACAGTTCAAAACCTTTTTACCTCACTTTGCTGTTCTCCCTTGGCACAAGAGAATGAATTAGACAGCTGTCACCTTGTCTGTAAATAATGTTCAAAGCTAATTTCTTTGAAGATGTTCCTTTATGTGCATTTCAGTAAGACGAATGTAGATAATTAAATATTAAGATATTTAAATCAAGTTGAATATAGTCAACAGCTGAAGTAAATTACTACCTTGTACTGAATCTTCATCACATGAATCTGCTTGGGTTTTTTGGCTTTGTTTTACTCTATTCTAAAAGCAATACCAATGAATCATCACAAGGGCTGGATACAGTGTTCAGATGAAAACTTATTTTTTGTCAAAAGGGGCCAAATTTTTCCCTGGTTTGTGTCTTGCTGGATATGCCATGAGGTGCAAGATGTGAGGATCATATTTTGATGTCCAATTGTATTCTGTGCTTCATACCTGGAGTAAGTTACTGAGCAAAACATTGGAGTGAAAGCCCTTCAGAGGTCAAGGGAGACAAACAGAAGCGATGTCCTCCATTCAAACCGCAATGGCAAGGAGAAAGATGAACACAAGGCCAAAGAGAAACATCAGAGAAAGGTCAGTCATATTTTTAATGCCCATGGAGAGGCAATCAGAGTGTTGGTGTTTAATATGCAGTTCCACATCATCAGAGTCAAAGGGAGTGTTGTCACTGGGCTTTGCCCGATGCATTAGGACGCAACACACCATGGCTTTGCCTTGGCAGGAGAAAACGCTGAACGAGCTGCACCAGAACCGAGCCTGTGCTCCCAGCTCTGGCACGTCATTAAGCTACGTTTGCTCAATTTATCCTCAGGCTTGTCAAATATGTGTGTTACATGACAAGCAACATGAAGCATTAACTGATTGGGAAACGGTTCAGTATGAACTCAGTAAAGCAAATATGGTTACTCTTTACTCCATGAATTTTATGCTACACACTTAAGCATTCACAGACTGAGATATTTCGGAGCCACAAATCATTTGCAACCATCATCCATAGCTTATGAATGCGACCTGACTCTACAGGAGAGCGGACGCCTCTAGCTAACTAAAATAAAATTTAATTCATACTTATTGATGCTAGCACTAAAATGGGGGGAGGAAGGTGGGCATGTGTATAAGCTCTTAACTGAAGCAGAGCTGTATGGAGGTGAGAATAGCAGAGCTGTCCAAAAGTGACACTGTTTTTTCTTTATTTTCAAGCTGTTTTGTGTACCATACGTTGTTATGTCAAGTCATCCTACATGCAGTCTAGTTTGGTTTGATTTTTTAAGTCTCACACTCCCTGGGTCAGGACAACACAGCCACAAATACACATTTAACAGTGACAGGATAGAAACTCCTCTCCATTTGCATCGCCTTTCTGCTACCTGCAGCCCATAGTTTAATGGAGGAGAATGACAATGGGTAATGTAAGAGCATGGGGAAAAATAAAGAACTATGAGAGCAAGAAATTTGCTGCATTCCTTCACAGCTCATTTCCAGGCATCCTAATAATACAATATTTATTCAAGCATATCTTGTTCCTGTAAGGAAGATGTAGACTCATTTTGGAGTGGCACCGCTACACTGCAACACATTTGCAGCATTTACATTTCAGTAATTAAGTTATTTATTGGAGAACTACTCTATAAATTCCCCCCAAACAGGCAGTTAAAAAAAAAAGCATATATACACACATAGTGTGCATGAGTGATTTACAGGGACTGGTCGCCTTTAAGCTATGTAGCAAAATAATGATTCTTTCAAGTTAGATGGCTAGTTTTAGTGACATGTATACTAAACAGTTGCCATGTAATACCTCCCTGTAAACTGATACATTGCAAGTTGTCATTGCTCTTTGCAGTATAAAAATTGTGACAAACATACTGAAAGAGTGATCTGTTTTCTCTTTTAGCTGACTGTTCTTCCAAGATTGTGAGGGGAATAGCAAGCATGTTTGTAATTAAAGATAACACACAATTCTGTGTTATCATTTTACCTACAAAAGCCCCGGGTAAAACAGCTTTAGCATGAAAAGAAACATATATGGAGCTGCTGATGGGATATTCTCTGCTTGAAGGACAGCTTAGAGAGAGAAAAAAATTTCCGCACAGATCCTAACAACAGAAAAATAAATGGGATTCCATGTTGTGCTTCTGTCTGCTCAGTAGTCTCATCTAATAGCCGTCTCCAAAAAAAAGTGCCAAAATAAAACTTCTCCTGGACAACCATTACCTGCTGTTATCACCTAGGGAGATGGGACTGTCTGTAATCCCCATTCACTGTCCGCAGTGACCGGCAAACCCTCTCAGTGCTGGAGACTTTCAGGTATTCCCCTTCCATAAAGACCAAGTCCAGCAATGAGGTCTCCTGCTGACACCTGTGGGCACGTGAACCTGATGGAGACAACAGGAAAATGTGTGCTTTTAGGAAAACTTGCACCCAAAGACTTGAACCCAAAACATGGAAATTAGTCCTGAAAAGCATCACAGAGGTGTTAATATCTTTCAGACAGAAGGAAAAAGGAGTACATGCTACCATGAAATTTTAACTGAAGATAGTATGTTTGTTTAAGAAAGATCTGCTCTTTCACAGATGTTGTTGGAATTTTTTGAGTATTTTTCAGCAAAACTCCCTGCCATGGCAATGCATGGCTCAGCAGGGCATGCAGAAGGAGGAACGGCTTGACGAGGCTCTAAAGTCTGTCCCGCTACATCTTCCCGTGGGATCAGGTCACAGTCCAGATCCTGTCCAATCTTCAGGCTGGTCCTACATAGGCTTGTGAGGCTTCATTCTCTCCTGTAGAGCCAAGGCTGCATGACAAGTCTCAGGAGTGACCCCTTGGTATCCATTTCAGAAAACAGGCTGGTTCTTACTGATAAGGATCATCTTACCACTGTCACCTCTCACTTTTCCCACATTAAATAATCACAGCTGTCCTCTCTGGTTTTAAAATCTACTAATTTATGACTCTGCATCTGAAATTTGTCAAGGCGTTGGAGTATTTAGATAAAGGATTTTTGTTCTGATCAGTCTTTATATTTTAATATGACACGTGCACACAGTTTTGCCAGTTATGTCAGGAAGCAACCCCCATACCCCTGCTTTAACTGGAAAAAACGAGCACCAGTTCATTACACTCCAATTTATTAACATGCCTCAGTAACTCCCGATGGGAACCAGGCATGTTTTTTTACAAGAGCATGGAAAAACATTTCAGAACAAAATAACAATCTGGTATGTGACATCTTTTAGACACTATAATGGAAAAGACCATGGCAATTTTATGTGGACTTTATGGAAAATAATGAAGTATAGAAAATGTACGAGTAGAGCACTGTCAATGAAACTCTGCAATCAGATTATTTTTCTACCAGACTCTAACTCCTGCTTCATGATGCATAGCGTATATCACAGCCTAGTATTTCCCAGTAGAGCCCATAACAGTGAGAACTATTGATTAAATGTTAACCCCTTGACTCGGAAAGTTGAAATTTCACAAAGTGCATCCCATTACCAGCAGTGGTAATGTGTCAAGAAAGATCAACAGTTCCAAACAGTTGCTGCAATATGAATTTTTATCTGTGGATTTGATTTGAAATTTAAACAGTTCAAACCTATTTTTCACTGCATACAATTGTAAAGCAAGCACACTTCAAAATATAGTAACAACCTATGCACACAAACACAGATATTTATACAATAGCGTTAAAATATTATTTGCAAATTAGCAAGTAGAAATATAAATATCAATTTGCATATGGATTTCAACGTACTCTTATGTGTATGTGTGTTTTCATCTACTCACCACATTAAGATTGGCAGTTTCTAATAATTGATAATTTGCACATATAATTATGGAAATTGCACAGACTCTTTAAAAACATAAATGTGCACACAATGTATTTATTTTTTACCTTAAAGTAAGTTAGTTTGCTCTGAATTTCTTCATTGGCTTTCTTTCTGAAATTCAACTTCTTCCTGGCAATTCTTTTTCCTAAAACCTTGACATCCTATCTGTAAGACAAGCTCACATGTTTTCATTTTTCTAATGAAATATTTATGAGAAGTAGGATTTTCTTTATCTGAAGAAAATATATAATATAAGTCAGAAAATGTTCAGCTCCTACAAGCATAATTGGCAAATTTAGAAATAGGCAATTCTCAAAATATTCATTCAGATGAAAATCTCTGGGGTTCACATAGCAGAGCAAAATCTGAAGGTGAAAAATACTGGAATTCTCTGTAATGCTTTCTCTGCGTGGATACTTCTCACTTTGTGATGCAACAATGATTTTATTCACGGTGCCTTATACTAATAATGCTGTCAGCAGAGACAGCTTCAAGTGAAAAATACATTGTTATAGAAATTACAGAACTGGGTCAAAAATTCGTGGTTTTGTCCACTAGCTTGGTTTTGTATTTTGGCTTTTTTCTTTATTGCATAAGAAAATAACATCACTGATTGTAAGTATTACTATTAGTTTCATTAATGCTTTAGCCATCAACCCTCAAAGACATTTAAATGCCTGCTTTCACTAGAAGTTACCTCTTAAACATGTCAGAGGATAGACGTGTCTACATCTCCCAGTGGCACTGAATCAAGACACAGCTTGATTATAATAATGAGTCAGTGTGTAAAGCACAGTTGTATCTGCCTCAGAAATATTTGTAGGACATCCTAAAAACATCTTCAGCAACACATTAATGGTCAGGGGCTCTATACATCTATAAATCCATGTTTATGCAGTAACCCATAAGGTTACTCCTTTGGAAAGTCCTTACCAAGGTGTAGTCAATGGCAACAACATGATGGCTTTCATTTATCAGGAATGGTGTAAGACCCAAGCACGGTACTAAATAAGGAGGGAACATATGAGAAGGCCTGCAGAGGTTTACCTTTCATTACAGGGGAGTTCCACTGTAGTGGAGTTTATGGACTTGTGATTTTATGGAGTGTGCTTTCGATTTCTTATTTTTTATCTAAATCTATTCAATCAATTACTTTCATTTACTCTCTGGGCAGGCTGCAAGTTATTGTGTGGCAAGTTTTCAGTGCTTGAAAACAGTACAGGGCAATATTTATCATTGAGAAGAGCTGTGCCTTGAAATGCTTTCTGGGATCTTGTTCTTCCCCCTTCCCCTCCATTTCTTGGGGATGGGGGGTTATTTTTGGCACTATACAGAAAGGAGGAGTTACTGGCCAGAGGTTCTTTTGCATTTTTAGGAGTCTTGATATATTGTTCATAATCCTACAGTAATTATTGAACGTTACAAAGGTCCAGTTTAATCAATGGACAAACTACAATGAATAGCAAATCTATAGGAAAGAATAATTTGATGTCACTGCACAAATCCAACCAGAGGCTTTGTCAGAGATGGTATCATAACGAACAGCTAGCATTTCTTGTTGGGTTGCTTTAAAACCCAAGGTAACTGCACAGCACTGCACAAGCAGGGAAACCAGGCACACAGTGCCTTGGTTCCCTTTTGTTCTCCGTACTGGGAAATCAGCCTCAGCTTTTGTCCTCAGTAAGTTCACTGGGCAAAGGGACAGGTCAAAGGCAAGGCATGGGAAGGAGGTTGCTGGGTGCATTTTCTCAGTGTGGACACACTTTTTCGGTCTGAGCCTGGGTGAATCAGCCTTGCTAGACCTCCACTGTCTCATCTGTGTAACAACCAGAATAAAACCAAGTGACACGGTTCTCCTTCTCCTAGCTGTAGCCTGGCCATCTGCCATACAGAAGGGAGCAACTGCTCTCTCCTTCCACGTAATATGGGAGGGTTAAAGTATGCACACAAGAAGTGGGAAGTCTGTGGTTTTGGGCCCCTCAGCCATTGGAAAACCTACTTTTTCCATTTCCCTGGGAAATGTCCAGAAATGTCCCTGGGAAGTGCCCAGACCATCAGACTGTGATTCAGCCAGGATGTTTGGTTCTCCTGCTGAGGCTGTGACTCCTGAGACAGCCGTGGAAAATTGATGGAGCTGGAAAGAGAATGTAATGGGCAGGAAAGAGCCCAGTACTCTGAACTCTCTGCTGTCATACTGCAGAGAGCAAAAATACAAATGTGTTCCAGAAAGGATTAGAACAATTCACGGACGATAGGTCCATCAGGAGCTATTCAGTACAATGGCAGGGACAACTTCATCTTGCTCAGAAAGTCTTCAAATCACTGATTGCTGGGGGAAGATGCACGTCCATAGAAGGATATTTCCACATTTATCTTCTCTTTCGTGCTCTTCCCTGAACATTGACTTAGAACAGGGTGCTGGGTGAGGCAGAATCCAGGTCTGAAGCAAAAGGGCTGTTCTATTGGACCTTATTCTGCAAGGGACTTGGCTCCAACTCTCAATCTTCTTTATGTGTTTTATATTAAATAGTCATTGACAATAGGGAGTGGGTGGCGTCAAAACAGCAGAAATAATCCTATGGTCAAGGTCACCCTCAAGTAAAAACAGGAAACATGCACAAGAGACGCAATCGTGAATGAGGAGAGTCAGTTCAACCCCAGCACTGCACTAGATCTTAATGCTCTTGCCATTCTTGCAAATGTGCCAAGGCATGCCATTTCGGCTGGCAGCAGTTGTGTGATGTACATGTTCCTCACAGGGAACAAAGGACAACATTCATTTCACATAGACCGCTAAACAGCTGACAGATGGTAATGACTTCTTGTCACAGGTGACCCAAAGGTGAAGGTCTCTATATCTCATTACGCAGCCCCTTATCTGTCCAGTAATCCTAAGTACTTTTCGTCAGGCCCACACTTTTTTGTTGGGGAAGAATGCATTCAATCATGCAGAATACTTCTCTCTCTCTGCCAGTTTTTTCCTTCAGGATGGGAAGCCCCTCAGGCTTTTCAGGTCTGAGATACTGTATTTGGAAGGTTATTTTCACTGGCTTGTAAAGCTTGAAGCAAGCATCGCTAGTCCCAAGCACACAGAGCTCTAATTGAAACCGTTCCCAGCAGCTCGGTATCTACATATACACATCCTGATTATGACAAAGCTCATGAATAATCACTGGTATGAACTTGTTCCTCATTGTCACAAGTTCAGGAAAGCAATGGGGATCCAATTGCATCACCCGATCCCTCTGCATGGCAAAGATGACAAAGTTCCCATTTTCTAAAAATAATTACATAGCCCAGTGTGAATTTATGCTGCAAAGGACGCCAGGATGACTCACAAGCACAGAGATTATGAAAATGTATTCGTGCTGCAGCATCAGGATTAAGAGAGAGTGAAGTTGTAAATATTCAGCTTCACTTCAGGTTTCACCTCAGCTCTTCAAACTTCTGGCTAACCCCATTTGCAGAATTAACTCTGCATTGTTGTTTCCTTAAGCACCTGAAAACATTCCCTGCTAAAAGCTTTTACATGCGATGCAGAAAATTCTTCTGCTTTTAGTGCTGTGCTCTCTGTCCCTTGTTAACATATGTGGTTTTTGAAGGGGGAAAATACAAGCCAGGCAATTTCTGTTTTCTGACCCCATGAATCTAAAATGAGATGGTTTCATTGTCTTTCTTTATCCACACTGTAATTGCTGTTCCTGGTGTATTTCCAGAATGCACCTCTCTGGGGATCCACACACAATCACTGTATATTAGAATATTTCCATGCTTTTGTTTTCTTCATGGCTCTTGCAATGCATTTCTTTCATATTCCCGATCCTCACTGGCGCATACTGGAGTACCTCCACCAAAGTCAATGAAATGTCATTTATTTGTGCCTGCTGAGGATTTGGTCTGAGACCTTTAGCTTTATCTGTGTTGTGGCACAGCCTAAAAAGTTTAGTGTGTATTTTGCTCTTTTGAAGAGTATAAATAGATATAGTTATATATGCAAACTGCATAGCAAACACTCTAGTAAAACTTATATGACCAGTTACTGATTATACAAAGTAAAGGGAGTATTACTAATGCCAAGAAAATTATTTTCAACATCCTAAATAGACCCAAGTAGTGAAAGGTATAGAGTGAAATCTTGTCTTACGATTATTTAACATTCATGGTACTTTTCTAGAAAACTGAGGTCCGTTCTACTGGTTACTCTGATTTTCCAAATCAACACTTTCAAAAGCACCAACAGGTAGAATTTAGGGTTGAGTCTCATCAAACTGGCTATGTTTGTTTTAAGAAAAATTTGGATATATTTTTTTACATTATTAGTAGGAAAGCATGCTCTGGAAATATTGCTATTGCAGTAAACTTCTTACCTTGAAAATAATATTTCAGAAAAATGTTGATTCCAACTACAAGATACAGTATTTGTTTCAAAATACAGATTTTTTACTTGCCCATTATACAGTTATGGTTCCGTGTTATTTTATTTCATTATCCTCAGTAGCAGGTCTGTATGAATGTCATATAATGTAATGCCTAAAACTTACATGTCATAGAAAAACAAAGCATATGAATATATGTAAAAAAAATCAAAATGTAACTCTGATCTCTTTCAACAATAGCGATTCCAAACCAAAATGATTTCAACTGCATTTTTCCCCTCCATGGCAAACTGCAAAACGTCCTAGTGCTTCTATATACTATTTTCCAAGAAATTGTTTTAACAAAATTTTTAGTCTAAGTGTGTTCAGGCTGCAGAAGAGGTACCTGATAAATGTGACTGAGATAATCACAAGAGACTGTAATTTTTTTCCCATGATGACAGACAAGCAGTGGAGCAGTCTGTCCAGAAACACTGTGAATTCCCCATCCTAGGAAGCTTTGAAGACCCAACTAGGTAAAAGCCCTGAGCAACCTAGTCTGATCTCAGAGCTGGACAGGAGGTTGCACTGGAGACCTCCTGTGGTCCCTTCCGACCTAAACTGTCCTGTTATCCTCCAATCCTAGGAAGTGTGAATTATGTTGTAGAGCTATCAGTGCTTTCCAGTGTAACTAAGGAATTAATGTGCTACACATCAAACTTTTTTTTTTTTTGATTTCTGTATTTGGTCATTCACAGAATGTTATTTCTTTACTGGAGTCACCAATGGGAGCTGGTTTAACTGGCTGGATATATTAATCACACTTTTCTGAGAGGTATAAGTGGAAGTCAAGTACAACCTCCAGCCCAGATATTCTAGCAGATGCATGAAATATCATGGACAGTGTGTTACCATGATCTATGACAGGGATACAGAAGATTCAGAAAGAAAACAAGATGGTAGATAATATCGGGGAGAAGGAATGGGCAGGCTCAGGAGCTATTGGTCTGATACAGCTTTCACAGAGTAATGTGCTTCACAGCTATAGATCAGTTTGTAGAAATGTATCCTTCCAATGCCAGGCTTACTACCAGGATTGTAATATTAAATGTGAGCCATCATAAAAGAAATACCACTTACTTATTATTTTCAGCTACACAAATCCCAAACTATTTTTCTTCTGTCTTATCTAGAATATAAAGCAACATCACACGAACACCTTGGAATTATTTAATATGATAAAATTAATAAGCTAAAATAAACAGAGAATCATATAACAATATAAACCAGAGCCAGAAACATAGGGATCTTCAAAGCTGAAATTGTATTTTGCCTCCAACTCTTTGCTTTCACCTGCATTCTCAGGAGCCAAGGATAAAAGATTAACTTTACGTTCTGCCTGCTCTTATAAACACCACATTTGGGATAGTGTAAAATATTGCCTGCACTTTGCAAACTTTCACCTTTCTATACAATTCTAGTCTTATTATTAGTGACCTCCTCTGAAGCTGAGGGTACAAGGGGAAGTACCTATGAATTACCTGTAGCTGCTCAGTTTTGTAAGCTCAGATCCAACCTTTAGCTTCTTGCAGTCAGGTCCACAAATATTCACTCTTTCTTTTTTGGGGGGTGATATTTTGACCTAAACATTTTGCCTCAAGCTCATCTATTTTGGACAAAAGCAGATAGTGGAGCTGCTGTGTTCGCTTGTAGAGAAAACACGCAACGATCCCCTCCCCTGAAAAAACAAAATATTTGAACCAAAGTAGCAGAGGAGAAGACTGAGAGTAGGCACAAAAAGGAGAAAATGTGATTATAAAATGTTTTTCTGTGCCCTTTCGCAGAGCTACCTGCAGCACAGGGCACTGCTGCGGCTTTTGCTGCAGCTTCAGCGGAGTCTTTTGGCACATTGCAGGAGAAAGCACGAAGGGCTTCTGGCTGGGATCCTCTGCTTACCAAGGGCGTGAGGCAAACACATCCCTTCTTGCACAATGTGCTACTGAAACAGGTCATGGATCCCAGGGCAGCTGTAGGTAATACTCAGCAGAAAGCAAAACTGAAGGAGATTTTGATTCAGGGAGAGAATCCCAGCAATTTACCGATCTTAGTAACTGTCTGCGATACTCCAGTTCAATGGATTTAGCAGCTTCCTAATCTCTACAAAATGCTGCGTGGAAAACAATACAAAACAATAACTACTGAAGTTTGTGTAAAAGCGTTTTGTATTATCCCTAACCATAATCATGGTCCTATTGTGCTCACACACACATAAATTCTTCATGCCCCAAGAATTTTCAGTCTAGTGACTATGGGGCAGATCATTACTGTGATTTCGGGACTTACAAATGCATAGGGATGCCTACTGCAGATTTCAAAAGGAAGGAGAGGTGGAAAACACAGCTTCTAACTTCAACCCTCTAAAACATAGCACAGCTTCTAACTTCAGACCTCTAAAACATAACTGTCTTGTCCAAACGACTTTTCTAGGCTACTCTCTTTTTAAAGGCTGAAGGAGATATATCGGCATCTCTCAAAGCAGGCTCACTGCATTCTGAAACAGGTTGCATGAATCACTTCACGGGACACATACCTAGTGTATAGATATTTAAATTCTGAAGCCAAATCCAGGAGACTTTTCTCATTATTTTGGAGGAAAAGCATCTAAAATTAAAATAAATTTTTCATCAAAATCTCCCATCTGATTTTTTAATCATAAAACTAAATATTAATATAAATTTCCGAAATAACAGTAGAAAAAATTCCCCCTTCAAACCCTTTCCCCCTTTTCTTTATTCCTTTGTGAAATTTTTAACAGCAGAACTGAAATCTAGGATTTTTTTTGATTTAAATTTACTTCATTTTTATGCCTCTCTAGCTTTTTAGAACTGCCTACAGTTTTAAATTTTCGAAGACTCTAAGATTTTGAAGTATATCATTGGACTTTATAGTATTGCCTACAACTATACCTGGAGCATAACATTTTCCAAAAAGAAGGGAGAGAGGGAAGAAAAAGGGAGAAGTGGAAGGGAGAGGCACACTTTATTCCCACAGACAGAAGTGATGAAATGCTACCCCTTCCGTTTTGTTACACTGAGAAAAAAGAAGAGGGTAAAACTTCAAAAAAATATAAAATATTTAATTGCAAAGCTTTTTCTTTCAATCTGAAACCCTGAATAAACTTTATTCATTTATTTATTTCTCTCCAGTTTACAAGCGTAACTGATTTGAACACATTTTTTTTTTTCTGGAAAAAAACTTTTCTGCTTATAGCTAAAATTAGATACTTGTAAGAATTTCTGAAGACAGTAAAGAATCTTCCCATCCAAAATCCAGGCAATTCGAAGAGATGTATGGGACCTTATCAACCTGAGCAGCCACACTCCACTTACAGACTGCCAGCAGACCTTTAGGGCAAGACTGATCACCTAGAAAAGATCAGGAGAGCGGACTGGGCTCATACTGCTATCGATCTACAGTCAGAAACTCTTGTGTGTTTCTGCAGCAAAATAAACCACAGCCAGAATATAAAAGTAGATATTTCGATTAAGGCCCTGTCCCCAGAATTAGCAAGGTTGTGTTAAGGTCACATTCAAGTCATCACTGCCACTTGCTGATTTTGTAAGTCCTGCATAACTCCCTTAATAATCAGGGACTGAGCAGATAAGGTGGTGTTCAAAATTACAACTGACAATCAGAAATTGGAAGGATAGATCTCCTAGAAGAGTTGAGCATAATTGTAGCTAATTTATAATGGGCTTTCTGTAGTGGATATAGGGAATTTTGAAACCTGGATAAACCAGGAAAATGACAGTGTGAGAGACAGGATGGTGTCTCAAGTGAACTGGTTGCAAAAGAGGTGTTCCCACTATGTTTTATTGTTTTTTATAAATCTGTGTTCCTTCTCACTGCTAAGAAAAGGCTAGTGCTTATACATCTCATGCAATGCAGGAGTCCTCACAGAATGCAAAGGGCAGCCAGGGTAAATCAGTACCAGGTCATACACTAGTTGCTGAAAATTTCTAGGCATTTTAAATGTGTGTCTTACTCTGTTCACCTCACTGCAGACTCAATGTTCATTGATGTACTGCTTATTGACCTTGTGCTCACATACTAAACCAAAGCACCATATTATCACAGATTTTTTTTTTTTGGTCTTTACTGTGTTTATAATACACTTCTCAAGTCCACATCTCATAAGAGGCTGTAATGCTGAAATGCATTGTAAGGAGGGGGAGAATCATATAAACAAAACATTCAGGAGCTGCAGAATTGAGAACATTCACAAAGCACTCAGTTTAAAAAAACATTTTAGACATCACAAAAAAGCCTTGCATCATGTTGTTTCTTGCTCTGAATAAAGGTAATAAAGATTCTGACTTCAGAGCCATTTAACTAAAGCACATTTCTAATACCATAGTCCACTGAGCTCCATAACACCTTCTTGCTTTGATTTCTAATGTTCCACATTTAGCAATCACCCCGTTTGTTCTGGTGCGTAATAGGAATAGTATTTATGGGAGAGAAATGGTCCAAACAGCTTCTGTCCTTGAGAAGCCATTTACTGCACTTGTATTCCTCACACGCTATACTCTGTCATATTTAAGAAGCTGCTCACACGTACAATACCGTGTCTTCAATTCCAGGGGTAAAAAGCTTTCCTTTTCCAAACCACAAAACACACTATACCTATGTATTCCTGAATAATTTTCAGAAAATTTTTTGGTGAGCAGTTCTGAGTGCTTAGTGCACAGCCTACCTCAGTATTTGACAAAGATGTAAGACATGCTTAAAGGATTGGGAAAAAGTGCTATAGGAACAGTTGCCTGTAGGTTTTAAGTAAAACAGTGGCTGCTACAAAGAAATAAATCACCAGAAACTCTATGCTATTTACACCTATTTTGTAATGGATGTTATCTGTTTTGGTGATGTAGAGGAAGTAAACATAACCTTGATAATGGCTCCACAAGAGATTGCATCTCTACCTGAGTGGTGCCACTGCAGTGGGGCATTTTAAGATATTTGGCCCAGCAGACTGCCTCCTGCTTCAGTCAGCACCTCACATCTACAGGAACCTTGGCTCTTTTACCTTTCTCTTCTTTTTATTCTGAAGCCAGATACTTTCTTGACACAATGCTAAACCTCTTTGTTTTCCTTGAGTTTGGATGAAAGGAAATCAAACCCAGACTGAGTAGGATATTGCACGAGAATATTAGTATACAGTGTGGTAGAAGTCAGAGAGCTGAACAGTAGATAAATTGCAAGCCTTACATGGCTGATAAATCATGATGCCAAAATATTTGGAGCTTCATACATATGAGAAAAGATACGTATCCCTCATTACCTCACTTCTCTAGCACAGTGTTAGGGTGCTGCCTTTGCAGTTGGCTGAATATTTTAAAGGAATTTATGAGCTGGATCATATGTTCTTTATGAATATTCCCAAGACGTAATTGGTCTACACAGTCTTTTGAAAATGTGTTTTCCTTTCTATACTATGGTGTCTGTTCCTCCTTCCTAATCATAAAAAGCTCTTCTGTGACTGTTTGACATAGAACGGGTAGAGGCGGGAATAAGTCATGCCCTCTGCATGTTGTCACACCAGAGATAGGGCAGTGCCAAACCCCCAGGGGGTGTCTTGACTTTTCTGGGTATTCCTGCTGTTCCACTTGATTGTTTTACGAAACTCCAAGGACTGCAGACACTTCTGCAATCAAAGGGGAAATATCCACATAATAAACCTTTTATTTTCATTGTATGAAGTGACAAATCGGTTCAAGAAAACCTAATGATGTAAGTCAGTTTCAAAAAGGAAATATACCCTGATGGGGGCACAGCCACTACTCCCCACCCAGTAAATCCATAGGTCTATCCAGAACACACAAGCATTTTTGTTTGTTCAAAAAGTCAGAACTGAGTGTTTTGCACTTCTAATAGTACTGAAAACTCCTTGCAGAAAGCTACGTATAAAACAGGCAAGGTCAGATAAGCCTAAAGCAAGCGGCTGAATACCCTTGCTGTAGAAATCCTGAGGCCATCTCTTATAGAGCAAGTTCCATTAAAATACAGATTGTATCAGAGAAGAGATGTAGCTTTGTACTTTAAAACCTGCCTATTGTGCAAAAGGCATTAGGCTTATATCAGTCTAGCTGAGATTTTTATGGCAATTTAGATGATGGCAAATTATTAATGTAGAAGTACCTGTTTTATCGAGAATATCACTTTGCTTTTTGTCTGATTTTCATCATGTGCCATATGTACAGCAGTTGATCAAAGGCTGTGAATGCATTATCTCTTGCCTCGCTTATCATTTCTGAGAAAAGATGAGAAGGAGGAGAAGGGAGGGACAGAAGCTGATGATCAGAAATAGAAAAGTTTCAAAGTAGATCAAATAGGGCTGTCCATAATAGTTTCCCTTTAATGAAAGGCATCATTAATCAGCTGTAATGGTGGCTAAGAGTGTTGGTGAAACAGTAAGTAAGCTGAAAAAAGCAGTCTCCAAGAATAAATGTACACTGCATTGCAGCAGACATGCGTCTCATTAGTTTAACTCAAATGTCACTAGTTAATGGGGAAAGCGATTTAGCAACTGTCCTACATGGTAACACTCTAGTTTCTTCATCAGGCTCTCTCCAGGCACCTGACTAGCATACATGTGCAACATGTCAATGGCAGATATGTGTTTATGAATACTTTTCAGATCCCTTTTTGTACCCTCTATAAAAAAAAAAAAAAAAGGGGATAAACAGAGCTCTGTTATTGCCTGTGAATGAAAAATTGCCTCGCTTGAAGCCCCGCCGGAAGGATTTACACTGCAGCACAGTCGGGGAACAGCTGGGAGACAAACCGATCAATGGCATCGATGATATCGGTGCGTTGCCTGCCTGAGCCATAGCACCTACGCTTGGCACCAGGCTGATGAGTGCCTGCATTCATTCCCTCACCTGCCGTAGCCTGCTCCGCTGCCCAAAGCCTGCACACCCACATGGCTTAGGTCCTCTCATTAAGGGGAGACTGACAGGGCTGTCAGACAGAGAAACTGGCTTCGCTTTTCAATGATCTCTTTGGAAAGTTCCCATAATAACCTCCCCTTAAAAGTACCGTATACATGTAACGATGGTAAAAGTGCTGCATCCTCCTCCTCTGCCATTTTGCAGAGACAGACCACAGAGCTGTTAATAACCTGTCCTGCAGCTCCTACGTGGGCCATTGGAGAGGGCTGGAGCTGGAGCACAGACACACCAGTAGAGCGGGCTTGCCATCCAGAGAAAAACCTAAAGCTAGATCAAGCGACCAGGGATTAAAAAGACCTTAAAGGTGTCCTAACTTTGCTTCTGGGTGGGTGTCAGGAGGATGGAGACGGGCTCTTTTCGGTAGTGCCCAGTGATAGGACAAGAGGTAATGGGCACAAACTTGAGCACAGGAAGTTCCACCTAAACATGAGGAGGAACTTCTTTCCCTTGAGGGTGGCAGAGCACTGGAACAGGCTGCCCAGGGAGGTGGTGGAGTCTCCGTCTCTGGAGACATTCAAAACCCGCCTGGATGGGTTCCTGTGCAACCTGCTCGAAGGTGGCCCTGCTCTGGCAGGGGGGTGGGACCAGATGATCTCCAGAGGTCCCTTCCATCCCTTACCATTCTGTGATCCTGTGATTCTGCCAAAGTCCAGAAACAGGACCAAGGGGAACCATCTCAGCTCTGTTTTACATCTTTCTCCCATATCTGTCACACCCACAAAGCCCATATTAATGGTTAAGAACATTATCTTTTAAACATTATTAAGACTAAATATAAATTTTTGCATTTATTTGAGTATAAAAAATAATAGACCTGCTATCCAGGTGAATCTAGAAATCTGAAAACTTATGGTAGTGCAACAATGGGAAACCCTTGATGCCAAATATTAAGCTATAAAATCAGGACTTCATTTCATTCAGCCAGCAGAACTACATTATTAGGTACAGCTCAAGTTGAAAGACAACTCATGTGAATAGAAATATCTTGAAAAAGTAAACTTTAAACTGTGTGAACAGAAGTGATAGAATGGTAAGGATTTTTCACCCAAACATGTGTGCCTTCTTAAAGTACAGTAAAGCTTTAGGGAGCATCAAAGTTTAAAAAGCACAGATGGGTGGTGACAAATTAAGCTTTGACTTAATTTTGAAATGAGAGGCTTTGCTCCACTGTTGAACTTTTTCAGATTTTTTCCACACAGAGGAGAAGGACACTTATTCTGAGAAGAATTAAGACCCCAGATTTAGGTAATTCCTCCTGCTTTTCTAGTTACCAATGGAACTTCAGTTAATTGTCACCTACTCCTCTGAATTTGCTGCTTTGTGGATGTAAGAGAAGCATGAAAAGAAGACTTCAACACACTAATTGACAGGCATCAGATAGAACATTTTCCTCCCTTCCTCTAGAAGCAGAAGTTGCTTTTAACGATACTGAAACTGATGACCAGAAGTGTATTCAGATCAAAACCTGGAATTAATGTATAAGGAAAGACCATAGAAAAAGGACAAGCACACCTGGATACTCTCCCTAATACATCCTCTAAGCTGCTAGAAATCTTACTATCTAAGCCAGATGTTGTATCAACCTTTGTATTTAACAGCCCTAGAGGATCTTTTTTTTCCCATTAATTCCATTAATTGCCTTTTGCAGCCACTTATACTTAACATCCACAAAATCCTGTGGTAAGAAGGCAAAAACTTCCCCAGATTGGCTCAAGTCATGCAGGCATTAGAAGGCAGCTAGTGAAACTGTGAGAAATAGTAAATAATTTTTCCATATTTGCCATCTTCTCTCCTTTACACCATTTTGTAGAGTTTTATCAGTTTCTCTTCCTTCACTTCTTTTCCAAGTTGCGACACGCCAATCCAATCTGTCCTCAAAAGTCAGGCACCTTTACTGGAAGGGTTTGCTGATCTTAGATGATATTTGGCATTTTGCTATCTTGCCTACAGAATTCTAGGGAAAATGGAAGTATCCAGAGTATTATTTTTACTCTATGGCTTAGCTGACATTGATACTCCCTTCATACCTCTGTCTCATCCTTTTTTTTTTTTTTTTTTNTTTTTTTTTTTTTCTGAAAAGAAGAGGAAAGTGAGAGAAGAGCGATTTGTTACCCCGGACCCCTAAGCTGCCTGCCATGCCTCTGGGTGCCTGGGCTTCAGCAGGGACCTTGTTGATGCTGCAGCAGAACGTAGAGCACCAAACAGCCCACAAAGCCATAACGTTCCTTTTCAATGTTTTATATAAGCAGTAATAATCTTCAACAGCTCATTATCAAATTACTCGGCTACTTTTTAAAATCACTTCAGATAAGAGCCAAATAAGCAGCAGTTCTAGCTGCCTTTCCAGATATTTCTGATTACCCATCAAGTTTTCATACACGAATGAGCTCTGCAAGAACGGTGAAGTGACTGAAATTCAGTCATTCCATGTGCCAAAGCAAAAATGTACCCTTTCACCTCCGGCACTGGCGAACAGTTGGTTTTCACAGAGAACACGCAAGAAGTCATGTCCTGATGATTTGGTTTACTAACTGTGGAACTAAAAATATTCCTTTTGGCCTGTCAGAACAGTTGATCTTGTAATTCACTTCAAGATCCAAGTGACCTGCACAAAAAAAATGCCTGCTTGGTTTTTTACCTAAGCAATCTCAATAAGCCAGTGCACTTAGCAAGCGAAGAAAATATCTGACTGAGCTGCAGCTGGAGAATACGGATTTCTCCCTCTGTTTTTACTGCACATTTGGAAAGAGAAGTCTGCTGATATTGCAACCAGATTTTTGCAATGTGCTAATGCAAAATGCGTGTAGCAAATGGGAGCTTCTGTCTGCAAACAGGACGGTCATCCGTGTGTCAACTTCTTCACTTAGAAGCTAAGGTAGAATTGCTTGCACTCAGATATCTGCCTTTATCTGGCAGCATAATTCCTCTTATGTACCCTGGGTTAAAACTCTGAAGGAGCCTTTAATATGACAAATAGGAGGAGTTATTATCCTTCTTTGAAAAGACTCCTTGAGCTTTTTTACCTCTGTCGAACCTTATATCTTTACCAGCGAGAACTGGCAGTGAGCACGGACAACAACCCCAACCGCAAATCTTTACTGAGTAGCACAGAGCTGGAGCCTGCCAAACTGAGATAGTGAGCACTGCAACAGGGTCAGGAGCAGGACAGTTGCTAGAAGCATCCTCTAAAGCATCAGCAATGGTACCACAGTCCTACCCATCTAACAAATTCATTGTTTCGGTGATGCTAAAGGCTTTCCAAGAGAGTAGTTATGTTAGACTGAAATTAAAACTGTCCAGGCAGTTTGGGTCTCCCCCCAAGATGTTACTGTTAGGGTCAGTCGAATGTTATTTCTAAAAAGAGGAGATGGAGTAAGGCTGAAGTTGTACATCCACATTGAGACTGGAAGCACCTTCATCCTTGGAAAGAGCCCATTACACCTTCTCAGGCAAAAACTTGCCTTTTCAACATTGGGAGTGGCCAGTATTTTTATGCAATATTATTCTAGGTCAGACTTCATTTTCTTCATCTGTGCTGTATACTGGACCAACAGACTGCTTTGGGAGCTATGAAGAAAGAGAGTCTGAAATGAAATAGGACTGTGAAACCCAGATTGCTGCAATAAAAGCTGTTGACAAACACAGTATGGAAACAACCCAGAAACCAGTTAACTAGCAGCTTGTGATCAACCAAATATATGGAATTTGCTGTGAGAGTTTAAGAAATAACCGTCCTCGCTATGACTAGTGCATGTTTGCACTTTGAACTTCAGTCATGAGATGCTCTTGCTTCTGTCCATTTTCTGTCTGCTCCCATGCAATCGGTGGCAGACCACAGACTGTCAAAAAAGATCAGCCTGAGCTGATCAGCTCCATTTAGTTCTTCTAATAAAGAGACTTGGTTTTGTTTAATTTGGTACAATTCAATACTAGGATTGTCATCTGCCAGAGATACAGCCCAAAGGGTAACATTTCCATTTAAACACTTTAAATGCCATGCACAGACTTATCTAGATGCTTGCCTGAATTTTTGGCTGCTTAGGAGGAGAGGGATGCTTAGCTCTATCAGTTCACGGTGGCAGAGAGGAAAAGGCACAGTGCCAAAATATTTCAAATCAGATCACCATCATGAGCTCTGCTATCTCAGAAGGGAAAAAAAAATTAATCTTGCCTGCAGGTGGGCAAAATTCAATGCTGCCAAGAAAAATGCAAGCAAAACTGTTTTTACCTCCAAGAAAAGTGTCTCCAGCTGCCGCATTATGGTACCAAACAAGTTCCACATGTCAGATGAGGAATGCAGTGTGGTGCTGAAAAAAAGAAATGGCAGGCACCATCTGTATTCTTATAAATTCAGTGGTTGCCTAGAGAGTTTCTGCCATTGAAAGAAGCAAGATTACTTCTCTGCTATTAATAAGAAAACTTGACAAGACCAAAAAGGGCTTGAAGGAGCTGTCATTAGAGAAGTTTACATTCCACAGCACCTCCCAGCAAAGCCAATGCAGCACAGAAACATGTAGGTACTCACTGTCCTGTGATTGTCTGCCAAAAATTTCCAGTAAATAAAAGCTAGTTCTTGAAGAGGAAAGGGCTGGGGCAGTAGAAGATCTGCATCTTTTTAGAGTGCTATTAGGCACTGTTTGGCTTCACTTCTGTGAAGACTTCAGAGCAGCGCTATCGGTGAGTAGGGGGATCAAATGTACACTGGACAGCCCTGCATGAAGCTGCCTTGATATCTGTACCATGAAATCAGGACAGACTTGTTCTGCAGCTTTGCTGTCAGCACATGTAAGAAGATCTTCCAAGGCAAGGACCACCTGTCTGTGTCCACACTCCTCCAGCTGATGGCAAGGGGCATGAAATGGAAGGAGGATTAAAGAGATCGGTATGGAAACCTGCAGCAACCACAGGACACAGGATTTGGCATTGGTAGATATATATTTGCTTGTGGATGTGGGAGAAAGGAACGGGGCTGTGTCGTGTTCAATGAACTCCGGGGCTTTCGTCTGCCTGGGCTGCCTGCCTGCCTGAATGCCGCTGCCTTCTCCAAGCACAGTGTACCATGAAAGCGGATGAACTTCTGCAGAGTGGCACGGAGGTGAATATGCCAAGCAGCTCATTAGCGTAATCCTGTGCATTGCTCATTGTTAAGATGCCAATTCCCATTTTGAGCCTGGAGGGTACGCAAAGGGCAGGTAAACAGTTAATGAATACGGTTCTTTGAATTGCGCGGCTGAATCTGTGCTGAACTTTTAAATCTTTTATAGCTGTGATATTTCAGAGTCTTAAAAATGAATCAGAACATCTGACAGGTATGCCATGAAGTTCCATATATATGCCGTGCCAAGATTTAGCACTGAGCATTTACCTTCTGATATGCTGACAAAGGGAAAATGGTTTACGCAGAGGTCTGTGGGCTGTTTTGCACCTAAAAGAAACTGGTAAAATTGAGCTTTTTACTGTTTCTTTTCTCACATAGAAAAATTCCACTGAAATACATGTGGTGGTTTCCCAGTACTACCACATGCAAAAGGTTACTTCATCAATAAAATAATGTTGGCGCTCGAAGGCTTAATATATACATTACTGAGGAGGTGTCGCTCAAGGTCAATATTGAAATACAGTCAGCAACGCCCCAAACGTTAAACTACTCCTCTATACTTACATTGCCCAGTTCATCTCAAAGCTCCTTCCTCTCTAAACAAACAGAAAACAGTTAACCAGCTTGAATTATAGCTACAGTTGCAATGAAGCCCCTTTGTGGCATCTCTTTACCATCCTGCAGTAAAACTGCGTGCTTTGCCGATCAGAAAATCACATATTTCCTGGAAAAAGGAGTAGCGAGTTTTCCAAGGAATTTCTCATTTTTCCAGAGCCAAAGAAAAATGAGACTGTAATGTTTCATTTTGATGCAAAACAGAAGTGCTGTTCAGGATTCTGCCTTTAGATCTGCAGATTCCCGAGGCTGTGTCTGAAGCTGTTACTGACATCTGCATTTTCGGGACTGTCACTCTCTGCCCCTTTTTCCATACCCACATACAGACTCCATGAGCTTTGGTGTTCCTGTACTGAACCTTGCACAACAGCCAGCTGCCGACATCCCCACATTACCGAAGCAGTGTGGACTGAGGAGGTTTTCAAGACCCGGCTGGATGACACCTGGTGCGACCTCACGGCTGACCCTGCTTTGAGAGGAAGCTGGAGCAGAGACCTCCTGAGGTCCCTTCCCACCTGAGTTACCCTGCGATCCTGCCTACCTGCTGGGGTGCCCAGACTCTTGATGCTGGAGCATAAGCAAGGGTATAAGGAAAGGCAAATAAAGAGTAACTGTTACAGGATGGATTTGCTATCATAAACATTTTGAGGTACAGGAGGAAATATTGCCAGAATTTGCTACTACATACGTTAACCTTTAAAATTTTCTCAGAGCAGGAGATATTTTTCCCGCTTAATTCCTCCCCAGAATATAATCACATACAGAACAGGCAAAGATGCAGGTGCATTGTGCTGAGGCAGGGTAGGGCCTTTTTTTCCACACACATGCCTTGAATGTGTTTTTGTGATGTGGTATTGAGAACTCCTGAATCTCATCTAGACGTCTTCAGCTGCACCCAAACCCTGTTGCTGCAGTATGAGCCCCTCTTTCCTTCAATAGACAGAGATATTCTGGCTCTCAGGCAGACATTTCTATTCAGGTCCATATTCATAAGAAGTATGCATAAGAAAAAAATAATAAAAAAAGAAAAAGTAGACATTCACAACAAAAATCTGTCAGAGAGAAAATAAATATTTCTGCCCCTTCCTTGATTTGAGTAAATGTACACAGAGAACCAATTAAAAAAGGCTTAACTTAAATTGGTTTTCCAGATGAACAATGATTTGGATAGCAGTGATTGCGTATATAACATTTATCCCTTGGGTTAATGATACTCTCTTCCAATTCTCCTTAATCCCATTACAAAGTCAATAAATATTTCTTTTTTCACAACACTATTCTCCAGTAGTTTTTAGGTAAGGGAAGGGAAGGGAAGGGAAGGGAAGG